>ML783298.1:297753-320906 GCA_009831015.1 Picea engelmannii
ATCTAGAAAATGTTTCCTATGGGGTGTGACATGAAATGAAGCCCCTGAATCTACTACCCAAGACTCAAAAATATTATCTACAGAAAGAATCAAAGCATCTTGTAACACATCACCTATTACATTTGCTTCCTGATTTCTCTCCTATTGTCCATCTCTTTGTTTCTTTGGAGCTCTGCAGTCTTTCTTCAGGTGTCCTTTCTTCCCACAATTCCAGCACTCTATCTTTCCAAGTCTAGATTTGGATCTGCCCTTCCTAGAATTCCCATGGTTCCCTGAGCCCTTTCCTATATCCTTTTGTCTCCCCCTGTTCTCCATGTTCAACACATTACCTGATGTCTCACCTGTGCTTTTCCGTCGCATTTCCTTACTAAGGATAACACCAACAACATCATCAAATTTTAAAGTATTTGAACTAGAGACAAATTTACTTACAACCATGACCAAGCCATTCCAGCTTTCTGGCAATGAGCACAAGATTAGAAGAGCCCTAACCTCATCATCAAAGTCCACTTTTACATAACTTAGTTGATTAATAACTGTATTAAATTCATTTAAATGATCTGCAATAGACCCACCTTCCAACATCTTCATATTAAATAATCTCTTCATTAGAAATACCTTATTGGATGTCGAGGGTTTTTCATACAATTTGGCCAATGCGTCCATCAAACCCTTTGTTGTCTTTTCTTTCGAGATATTGAAAGCCAACGACGCTGCCAGGCTCAGCCGTATTGTTCCTAGAGCCTTTCTGTCAAGAATATCCCATTCTTTGTCCTTCATGGCCACCAGCTTCTTTGCTACTCCGCTCAATGGTAGGAATAGATCCTTCTGATATAAATAATCTTCCATCTGCATCTTCCATAACTGGTAGTTTTGGCCGTTAAATTTCTCGACCCTAAACTTTCCATCTTCTGACATTGCTCCCACTCGAACCAGGAACCCTCTTTTCCTGTGAGTTACCTTACGCTCTGATACCAGTTGTTAGAAAAACAGGACCACAAAGCAATGAAATAAAACAAATGCGAAAAAAAAACACAGAAGATACACAATACAATAGAGACACAGATTTACGTGGTTCACCCAGTGTGGGCTACATCCACCAGAGAAATTGCTAGGTCCTTTCTTTTATTATTATCTAGGAAAATGAAGGGATACAACCTACAGAAAAACTCATTGTAACTTCCTCTTCTTTCTCTCATAGTCTCCTCTCTCAGAATACAATACTCGCCAACCTACATAACCACAATACATTTCCCTCATAAAAGAGGGTTGCCTTCTAGGGAAAAAAACCCTAACATAATCTCTATCGTTAGATCTCCGACCTTATAATGAACGGTCCAGATTTATAATGAAATTACAATATACTTTTACAAGGAAATTTTTTCTTCGGGGGCTTCGCCCCCGAACCCCTGCTGGGGGATGGCTTGCCCTCAAACCCCCCAGCCAGGGGGGTAGCCCCCCCGGAACCCGCAGAGGGGGTACCCCCCCTTTGCACTCCCCCGCGTGGAAGAGTGTACATAATTATGGGGTGTAAATACTTCATGGGGTATAAACACGGCTGAAAGTAAAATACCTCTAAATCAGGAAGACAATCAGGCTCCACAACCAACAAATCCTATAGTTGTTGTGACTATATTATTGGATTGATGAAATACAGAAAGCTCTGTGAGCTTTGATACAAAGTTCAATCATGGTCCCTCCCATTCTCGGGTGCCAGAATCAACAACCTTTAATACATTAAAATCATATTAATAAATAGAAGAGATTCCCCAATAAGTTTTGGAAGTCGGATTCAACCTCCTCGGCCAAAAATAGCAACAAATCCCCTAAAAGCGTGAACTGTCTGCCATGAAAAACGGGCCAAATTTCTGCAAACAAGGGGTCGGCACAGACATTTGTTTCTCTTCAATGCTGACAAATGGGGTTATTGTAGATGGGAATGTGCTGGAAAAAAAACTCCTTTGGTTTCACCAAATTCGCCTCCAGCTTACCGTAACAGCTCCCGCAAAATCGGTACTATAACAGGAAAACCAAAAATCCAAAAAATGAGGCTGAAAGATAGCTTTGATTATCCCAACTGGTGGCACCTTTGCAAAATGTGGAAGAGGTTTTTGTTCTTCATCCCATTCTGAACAAGAACCTCTCTCTAATTTTTAAAATATGTCTTTTTTTTCCCAGAATCCGCTTCAAAAGACGAGGTGTCAAACAGACAAAAAACGGGTGGTTTTGAAAAATTTGGGGAAAGTGGTTTTTTGGGGAAAGGTGGTATTCCGGACCCCCTGAGGTGGTAAGTGGTATTTGGAGGGGGGTCTGAAATCACCTAGAGGTGACAAGTGTCCCTACCAATACCACTTTTCGGACCCCCTCCCCCCCCCCTCCGTTAAAGTTCGAAAAGCACGGGGGGGGGTGGTCCGGAATTTTTTATAAGTGTTGATATTTTGGGGGGGGGGATGAGTGCATAAGGTGCGCTTTACGAAAATATTTTAATATATATGTTTTTTTGTTCGTTTGTTTTGTTTTTATTTTATTTTATTTATTAAGTTTTTCTTTTTATGTGTTTTATATTTATGTTTTTTTAATTTTTGTATTAGTTTCGTTTTATTAATGTTTGATTTTATTTATTTATGTGTTTGTTTTATTACTTTGTTTTAACTATATAGTTCTATTTTTATTTATGATTTATTTTGTTTTTATGTTTTTATGTTTTTTTGTGTTATATTATATGTTTTTTAATTTTTTGTGTTATGTTTATTATATTTGGTTTTTAATTTTTTATATGCTTTTAATCAAATGTTTTATATTAATTAATGTTTAACACTAACCTAAATTAACCTAAATACTAACTTAATTATTAGTTAATTAATTAATTAATTAATTACTAACAAGATTAACCTAGCTTATTAATCTAACTACATTAATTTAATTAATGTTGCTTTATTACACTAATTAATCTTAAAAATTTGCCACTAATCATTTATTATTAACCTAATGTTTTCTATCCTAAGTTTGTTTATTCATGGATGAAAGGCGGGCGAAATGTAGCCAATAGGACAAATAGATAAGGGAGCGAGTGCCACAGAGGTGGATGAAGGATGTAACAGGGTGATGGAGGATTGGGCGAAATGGATGGAGGGTAAAAAAGGGGTCAACTGAACCAGAAGTCTTCATCACGAGGGAAATGCCAAATCAGCAACCGAAGAATCGATTTACCTATAATTATAGGACCCTAAAACATTCCATAAATGAATGTCCAGACCTAACTACCATATGGACCTGCTACAGGAAACCAATTAAGGTAACCCTAACCACTACATGTACAAAGGCATGGCCTGGAATTTATCACCTTACAACACGAAAATCTGTTTGGATCATATTTCAAAATTTAAAAATGGGAGGGTCAGTGCCTCTCCCTTTCTCCATTGTGTGTTTGTGTATTGGCATGTTGGCACAGTTGTTGAGGTGGAGCAATGCTCCTGCATCAAATATGCAAGATGTAAAATGTTTGGTGATAGTTTTGTAAAAATATTCAAATTTATTAAGATATTATATAGTTTCTATTAAATTTTAGTGTTTTTCTACGGTAAAATAATTTTATTCTATGGAATTTGGGCGAATTGTTTTTAGAAAAATTGGAAATTGGTGAATATTTTTTTGAGAAAAACCATGGAAAAATATCCCATTGGAAAAATTTAGCCCTTCAAATCATCTATGTGAATGTTTGGTACCCAATAGGGACATTCCTTCCTTTATGCAATTATTAGCATATCCTCATGATGTATGTATCCAAGATGGTTGGTTGTATTTTTACAGAGAGAGGAGAGGCTCAGGTGGATCATCATTTGCGATGCTCATCATCGGTATAGCTTATTTTGGAAACTTAATTGTTTGCAGGATGTTTTTCCTTTGTTCTAGTGATTGTCTTATAAAGGATATTGATTCATGTATGATGATGATAGCTAATTAGGTGATGTGATTCCCGATCTGCAAAAATATTATTCTTTCGTGATTGTGCTTGTGTAGGCAATGATCACCACTCTTGGTTGGCTATGAATGACAATATACATAGAGGTAGACGGTATGAAGATATAGGACCAATTGTCTTATTGGATCTACCAACGTATTCATTATTTATGCGAGATATATTCCTTCATTCCTTTGTTTGATATCACAGTGTCTTCATCATGGGCCTTGAGGTGATTGATGTCTTCAAGTTTTAGACATCATTGTATGAGTTGTTCTCCACATTTCTTTTCTCTTCTCATTTTTTTCACAACAAATATTTTGATGGTGTTGGCCCTTGACCAAGCTTTGAGGAACACTTGGTCATATTTGACCATTTTGGACTTTGACACCCTGTCAAAGAGGGAGCATCAGGTGAAGCAAAGATCACAAGATCTCGGTCCACTTTGGGCCTCTTTTAGGGTTTTGGGTTAATGTAATGGGTATGGGATGTCAGCCCATGGGTTTACCCATGTTTAGGCCTATTTTGTAAAGTATAAATAAGTAGCTAAGCAATGTAAGAGAAGCGAATAAGATAAGTGCTAGTAAAGGCTTTGTGTATACTATGTGACCGACTTGCAGAGCTGAGTGAAAGTGTTGTAAGTGCTGAGTGCACAGATTGTAAGAAGGCTATGTGCTAGATCTACTCGGGGAAGGAGGATCTGGCGAGGTGTGCGCATATCTCCTGTCCTATGCGGAGTACAAGTTTGAGCTCTGTGTTGTAATCAAATTGACCAAAGCTAATAAAGAAGAAGAAGACTTTATGGACATAGCCCTGAGGTGGGGATGAATCATGGTAAACATGTGTGTTGTGCTTTGTGCTTCGACCTAATGTGTTTGTCTCTTTCCATGTGTTGTGCTTTGATATGATTATGCTATGTGCTTTGCTATGATATACTTAGATAGATCTACTTTGCTTTGTGCTTCTTAGATGTATGGATGTAGATATGACATATATGAAAGTGTTGAGTGCTAGACCTATTCTGTTGTTGTTAAGTGCTAACTTAACCTAGATCTAATTGAATGTTGTGGTGCTCTGCACCATCTACGGAGTGCCATGGGGGTTAAATACTTATGAATGATCTATGCTAAAGTGTTTTCTAAGTGTTAGAATCACATATCTGTGTCCCAACTAAGGTTGTAGACACCTGAGTCCTACAACCACCCTTGCCTCTACCTCGAGTGAGACTTCATCTGCTTCGCTGGTGTTGCCGAAAGGGCCGGTAGTTAGGGTTTTGTTGGTGCGTTGTTGAAGCATTGAACCCCGGGTCTGCCCCTGTGCCAACAAATGGTTATGTTGTCGGGACCTGAAACTATGAGTGTTGGGAACTAAGGAAGAAGAAACTTTGTGCAAAAGAAAGCTCTGTGTGTAGATATGTTGCCCTAGTGCGTAGCTGTTTACCCAACCTGTGAAGCTTTGTGCCTGAAATAAGGTCAGATCTGAAGAAAGGAAGATCAGATATGAAGAAAAGAAGGGATATATGAATGCTTTGTGCTCTAAGAAAAGTAAAAGTGGAAATTTTTGAAATAAAGAGGTCATATATGCAGAAAAGAGGTAAGATTTGTAAGCTCTGTGCTCTAATAAAGGTAAGAATAGTTAAAAAAATTTAAGATCTGAAAGTTTTGTGCTCTATAGAAGTGAGATTAGTGAAAAAAAAAAATCTAAAGCATGGATCTAGGTATGATTGTTAGATTATGTCCTAGCTTCAAAACTAGGGCATTGATAGATGAAAGAAATATTGATACGAATAGATCTGATAAGTATAATGATAGATATGCTATACCTATGCATAGAAAGAATGTTTGGACTAACCAATGGATGGAGGATCCTAGAAATAATTTTGTGTAGGCTAGCTACCATGATTCTGGTGCGTAGTACAGAAGAAGTTGGGGAACATTTAAATGAAAGAGAGGGTTAACCCTCTATTACAGTTGCAGAAGACTGGGACATCTTGATAAGGAATGCCCTGGTGGAAGACCTAATTGTCTCTGTTGTAAATCCTTGGACCACTAAGTGTTGGATTGCCCTAGAATGATTGCTAAGATGGAAAGAATGAATCTAAATGAAGAAAACCCTAAGGCAGATCCATAAATAGTAGAAACTCAGAAGGAATAAGAGAAGGTATTGTTGCAGATGAAAGACACCTTGAATGATCACCAACATGTTAGGTTACCATAGATCTTCAAAGAAAAGGAGCAAATCAAAGCCAGAATAGGGGACTTTGACATTGAGTGTATTCTTGATGAAGAAACACAAGTGAACATTATGCCAGAAAGAACTTGGGAAGCTATAGGGAAGCCTGCTATGATCCCTTCATTAGGAGGAATAGGGTTATTCAGAGGAAAATGGATGATGTTGTGTGGAAGGCTCGATCAGATACTTGTAACAGTCAAGGGAACTTCGACAAAGGAATATTTTGAGATTATCAAATTTATTGTGGACAGCGCCCCATTTACCATGTTACTAGGAAAACCTTGGGTTGATAGAGATCAGGCTAGAAAGAAGGAAGAAGAAGAAGTTTTAGAAAAGCAGAGACAAGAGTTAAAAGATTTCATGACTAGAAGGATCGTGCAGTTGATTGAAGAACAGGAAAGAAAATCAAAGTTGTTTGACACTAGAAGCCAAGATGTCAAAGTTGTAAGAGCATTAGAGGTCTCACAGAAGATTGAAGTATCTGTCTCAGATATAGAAGAAGTATTACCCCTGAGTCTTAGAAGAGAATCTCAGCAGCGCGAAGTAACTATGTCCAAGGAAAATAAGAATCAGAATGGGAAGGGAATCACCAAGACGAAGCTCACTAGAAAGAAGGCTAGGAAAGTAAGTAAAAAGAGAGCTAAGATCGACATGCTACAGAAAATTCTAGAGGGAGCCACCCAGAAGGAAAACTTGCAGAATTTGAACTTCGCTGAGATATCAGAACAACGACATAGGTCACTTCGCCATGGTGAAGAAATATAATCATTGGAAGTCGGTATAACCATTCGATTGTCGATTCGAACAGATCAAAAATCATTTATGGTTCATCACTAGACCGTTTGACCATGCCATAATGGACAGAACATAATTCAATATAGCCTCATACCCATTGCAAGCAGACCATTGCTAAGTTTCTCTACTTAGTCTGTCGTTCCATGCACCGAGAATACTTTTTTCTAAGTGAGAATTTGAGCCCAAACCTAAGATTACTTCACCCTGTGATCATTTCCTTGTTCCCATACCGTTCACTGAAGTCTCTGAATTCATTTCACACCTAAGCTAGTTGACCCAAGCTCGTATGTTGGACAAGCTCAGCAATGTTGAGAAAGTAGTTGAATAAGTTTTGATTGACCTAATGACTAAGAGATTCATGTTGAAGAGAGGATTATCTACATGAGTCCAAGCATCATCAACATGAGGAGTCTAGGCCTCCCCTTCCACTGCTCACGCCGGTCCATCCTAGACGACTGATGAGAGATGGACCAAGCACAGGGATGACATCACCAATGCCAAAATTATCCCACACATTCTACCTACTTACTTACCACCTCTGAGCAATGCCATCAACCTTGATGGTGTACCTAGAGACTTCAAGTACACTTTGATCACCGCGTACCTTTTGAAAGGGGTGCGTGCAGTTCATGTTGACCAAGATAAGCTTGCAACCCTAAAATTTAGTGATTTTAACCTTGGAGATCGTAAATTTCACAGTATGTTAGCCCCACATAAGTACTTAACCAGGACCAAAGGAAATAATTCTAAGATTATTGCACAGTTGTGGACCCAGAACCTCGCGCAGTCCACACTGCTTAATGTAATGAAGATCCTGCACTTCGGTAGACACCAAGATGTCAATGCATGCATCAAGTTGTTTCTATCCTACTACAATGAAGGATACTTATGGTTAGACCACTACATCACTGTGGATCCAACCTTGATCAATCAGATCACAGGACTTAGTATGCAGGGCCCCGACCCACAAGAATTTTATCCCAGAAAGACCACAGATTGTGCTCTCACTCGACGAATAAAAGAAACTTATGGCAATGTCGAGAAAGTCACACGAAGCTACAAGGTAGCCTCTATCCAGAGTGGCGCAGTGAACCTTGCATGTCAGTTGATCGCGGGCAGGCTAGTTTGCAAAAAAATACCAACACAAGTGACTGGATTCGTATTTGACCTCGCAGAGAAGTGCGTCAAGGGAATACAGATGAACTAGGCACAATACCTAGTCAACCAACTAGAGCTTGATTGCAAAGAAGCACAAGACCAAGGGTATGAGTTCCACTTTAGTTGGTTGCTCATGCTAATCGCTTTCATCGCATGGGAGCTACCAGAAGGTGCCACTTTCCCAGAGATCGAACCCTTCAAACCACTGGCCGCAAAGTTCTGTACGCTATGGTACTCTAGTGACATGAACAAGCAGTGGCATTCCAATGCCATCTTCCACACCTATTACAACCAATTGAAGAATGTAATACAATCTACACCGTGCCTCACTCTGAACACACTTCATAGGTTTAGACCTTTGATACAATTCAACGCGGACCGCCACTTCACCTATATCATAGTGCGTGCTAATGAGCATAAATAATAGCTTCAGTCGTACTACAAGTTGACAAAAGAATACTTGGAGAATATTACCAAGGAATGATCAGAGGACCTCCTTGTTGCAGCAGACCCCATAGAGATGTCCGACATAGATATCCCTGAAGCTATGTCGGATACACCTGGACCGAGAAAGACTAAGAAGGATGACGAAGTTCTAGAAGTCCATACCACATCCACGAAGACTACTTCAATCTCACCTATGTAGGGAGGTGATGGTGAAGAACTAGGGGGCATAGAAGTTGAGAAAAATAAAGGCGAGGTTACTCCACCTGGAGAGGAGGAGGATCCCTCCAAGAAAAGGAAGATTACCCCACCGAAGCCCTCATCCTGAAAGAAAGCTAAGGCCACCTGGACTACGTTTAAGACCACCTTCACACTGGACAACTTCGACTTCTTAATTGATGTGTTGAATGATGCTTCACTAGATATTGCAGAAAAGAAAGAAGCGAAGCAGGAGGAGGTATTCAGCCGAATCAAGGGTGAACTTCAAGAAGTGTAGCAGGCACTCCAGTCCAACGGAGCAATTTCTATGATGCCCTTGACAACTGAAACAGTAGGAACAGGTGATGATCCCACTGAATTACACCCAAATCGCCGATAAAGTCGAAGCTCACCTTCGATGAGATAAAGAAGACACAGCGCAAGCCACCCACGCTTTGACACAAGTACATAGCACACTTCTAGAACAACAGAGTAGGGAAGAACAGGAAAAGATTTCCTTGGAAGCAAAGTGGGAGGAAGAAAAATCATAGTTATAGCAGAGAAAGGACCAGTTGCTAGCAGATCAACTTGAAGTACAGGAAAGGGTTCACAAAGCACTTCGCTCTGTGATGGTCATAGAAGTAAAGATTGAAGAACACATCCCACAGCAGGTGGCACAACTGGAAGAAGTAATCCAACAAATTTAGTAGCGCATTGCAGATCTAGAACTTCGTACCGTGCCTGAAGACTCCTCAAGAAGTAAGAGACCTAAGGGAGGCAACTGCCCGGAGCACAGTTGGCCGATTAAAAACCTTTGCCTTGGAATACAAGCAGCTAAGCATCGGAAGCACCCAGACTTACGAGAACCTCGCAGAGAATCCTGAGTTGAAAGCATTAGAGGCACAGCTCCAAGAAGTAAAGAAACACGCAGATATGCTACAGGCGCAGCTAAAGTCCTTGACCCCAGTCGAACGTATGAAGAGATTTTCAGAACAACACACCGCCCAAAAATAGGTACACACGCTGCAAAGTAAAGTGATGGAAGTCTCCCCCAACGACTTCAACCAATCCAAGAAAAGGCATGCCAACTGTTCACTAAAATTGAAAGACAAGGAGCAGAGCTTGAACAGGTTGTCATCACCGCAGAACAACGCCTAGAAGGTCCAGTCAATGATGCAGTGATCCAGGAGTTCACTGAGCAAGAGGTTGTCGCACTGCAGTAGGTTGAAGTAGCTCGAGCCAAGCTTGAGGCATTCGAGGCAGAATTGATCAGACCAGAGTGGCTCAGGACGAGTCATAGGTGAGTTTTGGGGGCCTTTTGGCCCTTGACCAAGATTTGAGGAACACTTGGTCATATTTGACCGTTTTGGACTTGGACACCCTATCAAAGATGGAGCGTCAGGTGAAGCAAAGATCACTAGTTCTTGGTCCACTTTGGGCCTCTTTTAGGGTTTTGGGTTAATGTAATGGGTATGGGATGTCGGCCCATGGGTTTACCCATGTTTAGGCCTATTTTTTAAAGTATAAATAAGTAGCTAGGCAATGTAAGAGAAGCGAATAAGCTAAGTGCTAGTAAAGGCTTTGTGTATACTATGTGACCGAGTTGCAGAGATGAGTGTAAGTGTTGTAAGTGTTGAGTGCACAGATTGTAAGAAGGCTATGTTCTAGATCTACTCAGGGAAGGAGGATCTGGTGAGGTGTGCGCATATCTCATGTCCTACGCGAAGTACAAGTTTGAGCTCTGTGCTGTAATCATATTGAACAAAGCTAATAAAGAAGAAGAAGACTTTGTGGACGTATCCCCAGGGTGGGGGTGAACCACGGTAAACTTGTTCACCATGGTCGAATTTTGTACTGCTCCATTGGGTCGGATTTCCTCGACCACATATGGTCCCAACCATGTGGTTTCTAATTTCATTGCTTTGTCTTTGAGTTGACTGTCATATAATAATACCAAGTCTCCATTGTTGATGTCCTTTTTTCTAAGATGTCATTCATGTCAGGAGTTTTTTGGATTTTTTGGATTTCCTGATGTTGTTGTGCCAACATTCTCTCTTATTCTAGTTGGTTATGTTGATAGAATCGTTGTCGTGTGTTAATTCTATGGTTAAATTCCATAGTGGAGGTTATGTGGCCTGCATTGGCACAAAAGTGTAGTGGGATTACAAATTCTTGACCATAAAATAATTTGAATGGTGTTTGACTAGTTGATCTTCTATATGTTGTTATGTAAGCCCATAGTACTACTAGAACGTTTTCATCCTAGTCATCTATGTCTAGTCCACCTATTTTAGTTAGTCTCTTGTGTAGTGTTTTATTAAATGATTCAACTACTCTATTGGCTTGTGGATGATACGTAGTCATTTTTCTATGATCCATTAGGAACTTTATAAGTAGTACTTCAATTGGGTTATTGATTAAGTGTGTTCCTTGATCGTTGATTATTGTCAAAGGAAAACCAGATCTAGTAATTATGTTTTCATAAATAAATTTTGCAGTTGTTTCTTTTGTACAATTCTTAACTGGTTCATCTTCTACCCATTTGGTTAGATACTCGACATCTATAATTATGTACTTTTCTCCTAATCTTTTATCTCTTGTTGGGAAGGGTCCGAAAAAATCAATAGCCCAAATTTCAAATGATAAACTCAGGTTTAATGAATGCAGAGGCATTTCATTTTTCCATAATGTTCATCCCATCCTCTGGCACTTGTCACATTTATTTATTTATTCTCAACATTTATTATGTAGTGTTAGCCACCAAAGACTAGCTTGAAGGATTTTTCTTATTATTGTGTCGACTTGAAAATTCCCTCCTGTTGGGCCCACGTGTGCCTCGAAAATGATGTATTCTCATTTGTGCTTTAGTGCATATATTCATAGGATATTATCCAGTCCTAATTTGTAAAGCTATCCATTTATAAGGGTGAATGGCACAAATTTCATTGCTAGTATCTTCCTCTTTTTGGATGGGAGGGCCTAAGGTGCTTTCCCATCTTCTAAAAAAATCACAATTTCCTCTAATTCCTTAAGGGTTGCTTCGACCCTGAATAAGTTCATTTATGGTAGATCATTGTCTATCCCAATCGGATCTTCTCTTGTCTTGAGTCAAGAGAGGTGATCTGGTCCAACATTTTTCTTCCCTGGTTAGAATACTATCTTAAAGTCAAATTCATGGAAGAGTAATAGCCAATGACAAATATTATTGTGATGGACTAGTTTGTTGACTAAGTATTTCAAAGCTTGATGATAAGTGAAAAATACAAAGGGATTCGCTAGGATATAGTGTCTGAATTTTTGTAGGGAAAATATCATTGCTAAAGCTTCACGCTCCATCATCGAGTAATTTTTCTCTGCTTTATTTAGCTTCTGATCGGAATATGCATTAGGATGGTCGACCATCTCATCGTATGACTGGGCTAAAACTACACTGACAATAACATTAGATGCATCGACATGTACATGAAATTTTTTGGACCATTTGGGAAATCTTAGTATTGGTGCTTCTACCAATTTTCTTTTTAATAGTTCAAAAGAACTGCTACATTCCTAGATCCATTGAAATTCCACTTATTTCTTTATTATCTCATCAATTGGAAAAGTAATATCAAAATAATGTCGAATAAACCTCTGATAATATTCGGTGTGTCCAAGAAGGATTTTTATTTGTTTATGATTGATTGGTTGTTTTAATTCGAGTATGATTTTCATCTTTCCCATATCAACTTTGATGTCGTCTTTACATACAATGTGACCCAATAATATGCCTATTGGTGTGGCAAAGATGCATTTTTTTATATTCAAGGATAAGTGAATATTCATGCATCTCCCCAACATCATTCATAGCCATTGTATGTGATCCTTTAGGAATTTGTATATAGTCCAATCATCGAAGTACATAGCCATTATTTTATAAATGTATTATTGAAATGCCTTGAACACTAACCTAGAGAATATTGTCGAGGCATTTTTCAAACCAAAGGGCATGACTCTGTATGTAAATGATCTAAAATCGATACAAATGTAGTTTTTTCTTGATATTATTTAGTTATTGGTACCTGATTGTATCCGAAGAATCCATCGGTAGAGTAACATTCATGCCCTCCAACTTCATTGATGGTCTCGTCAGCGTATGGTGTTGGAAATGGATCTGTTACTATGATATTTTCTAATCCCCAGAAGTCGACACAGATTCTTAGCTTCTTGGGATCATGCTTCTTCGGTTGTATGACCATGGGGATTTCCCATTCTGACTTATCGATTGGATATATGATATTATAATCTAGCATTGCCTCAATTTCCTTTTGGACGATAGGCTTATATTTATGCACTAATTTATACAGTCATTTTTTGACAGGCTTAGATCCATGAATTAGTTCAATTTTCATTTCACTCATTTCTTGTACTAAGGATTTCAATTATTTATATTCTTTGGCAAAAACATCCTGATATTCTTTAAATAGGTCAACTATTTCTAAGGTTTTATTTCCAGTCTAGTAGTCGCCTATTCTGACCATTTTCAGTCAGTCGTTGATTGAAATATCGAATTCTTTGGTCTTGATTTCCACGTCCATCCTTTTTTATGCTTTTGATTCGTCTAATTGGCATTCTCCTTTGACGAATTTCTGATAATTTGGTGGGAACCCAGGCTTGTTTATATCTTGTTTCTCCTATTTCTCTTCCTTGGTCACAGAGTAAACTGTTTTGACATGATTTTGTATACTTGGGTGGTTTTTCTTCCAACGAAATCTCTACCCTAGAAAACTTATATTTTCCATATCTATGTGTGTTCTGAGTTGATACAAAATTACAAATAGAGGTTGAGCCTTCATCGACTTTGGATTTTCCTCTTTCCTTCATCTCCTTGGGACTTGGTTTTTCTAAAAATATTTTGATATATTTTGTTGATGCTTGCATAAGTACCTCCTCTGATCTAAATTCGAAGTCTTTAATAAAGTTACTTTTGATTACATTATAGTTTTATGTATGTCTAGACTCTTCTTCGATATTATACTATTTATATGGTATGTCAGATAATGTACTCAAAAACATGTGTGGATATACTCGTTCATATGTGTATCCTTCTTTTTTCCATTCCTTCTCACATTGTTGAATGTGAGTAGTTGGGTCGAACCTAGGTTTGAAAGTCGGGATGTCCAGGTTTATCAATAATTGTTTTCCCCCAAATATTTTGACAAAGTATAAAGTGGCAGTGTTCCATGTTTGTAGTTGAGGTGCATGCATTTCCAACCATCGGGCGGCTTGACTTGTGAAAGACTCAACTAGACTTTGAATTCTCCCATGTTCTCCGACCAACTTGGACACTTCGTCTACATGCACCGATAGAGAGTTTATTTCACTGAATCCCAGGGGTTTCCTTGCATTTCTATGAGTCGGAATAAGTGTAGGTGTTTGATTTAGCTTTTTTTCTACCACAATGGGTAGAAATTGTACTGAGAATCATTATTTGGATCTTTCTATTGGTATGGCTTCTATCGACCAACATTATTTTTCTTGAGCTTCATAATTCTTCTACTAGTTGTACAATTTTGTATCTGAATTTTGTCCTATTGATAAGGGAGATCCAACTAATACTTCTCCTTCATTGTTTGGCTCGACATTGTCTCTTTGCTCATTATTTATTTGGTATATTCATCATACTTCCTGAGCTTCATCCCATGTCTCGACCCAAGGTTTTCCTTCCTTTGGATCCAATAGGTTTATAATTTTCTTCCACTCCATTTCAGTTTGATTCTATCTTTTTCAAGGGGTATTGTAGCTCACATGTTTCTTCCCCAAGGTCTATCAACTAATGTGGGATAGTCAGGGATCCCTTCGCCCAATTTTATTACTTCAAAATTGACTCTCGTCGGTATTCCCATTATGGATGTTATTACAATTTTAAGGGTACCAATTCATTCAATGAACCTTTGATCTGCTAGCTTCAAGAAATTCATGGTTGATTGTAGCAGTTGTTTTCTGAGTCGAACCCATGTTTCTCTTGGGAGTATGTTTACTTGATATCCAAAATTGACTACAACTTCCTCGATCATGTGTTTGTCAATTTCGAGGTCAACTTGTGGGTCGAAGTCATTAGTATGTCTTTCTTGAGATACTTGGCGCAGACTTTTAACATATCTTTGGTCTTCTTTATATTCTCTTAGAATAATCAGCAGTTTGATCAAGCGATCGACCGACTGATTTTATTTTAATAGTTGTATAAATTCATCTAACGCGGTATAAGAAATGTTTGCATGTTATCCCTTATTTATTTTATCCTCGTCAATATTCTTGAAAAAATTCAGTGCTTCCCGCATACGTTTGTCTTATTGATCTGGATCGAGGTATATATGTCGGTCTTTCATTTTTTGACGTATTGGGTATGGATAAATGTCTTCATCAGCTCTTAAACGTGTTACTACATGAAGATTCTTTGAATTCAGAATCTCTTGTTTTGGCTTTGTGTGCAAAATATTGACATTTCTTTTATTCGTAAATTTTTGTAGTACAATCAGACAATCCTCTAGGGAATGATCTCCTACTCCACAAATATCACAGAACTTGAGATTAGTTATGTATTTTATGGGACAGACTGGTATTATATGATAATATTTCCAACAATATAAGAAATAATAACATCCTCTGTTGCGTCCTCTACCAAAGTTTCATTGTCCTCTGCCTCGACCTCGTCCTTTGTATCCATTTTCATTTGCTTGGTTAGCATGTTGGTCGACCACCTGTGTGTGATATATTTAATGAATGTTCGGTCTATTCTTTTCATTGAACTAACATTCTTGAGTGGAATGATTATTTTCTTCCCATATATGGCACCACTTGGGGCATGCATTCCTTAAATTGTGTGGGTAGTCTATTGTTGCGTGATTTGTCAATGCTTCACAAATATCATAGTATGTTTCGATATGGATGCATTTGACTGTTGGGTCCATCACATCGTTGAACTTGCAGAAATATTTTGTGTGACACTCACTTGAGAAAACGATACACTAGAGTTTGTTGTGTGCAATCGACATGTTTTTAATTAACTGTTGTAGCTCTATGAGCTTGTCTTGCAGCCCTTTTTCAGCAATTCTCAAAGATAGAGTACCTTTGTCATCCATTTCAATTAGTTGTGATTTTTTCAGTATGTCTTTGCATGATTGAATATCATGCATTCGGAGGGAAAATTTGATATTTTGTAGTAAACCTACTACATACAATTGTACCAACAAATTTTCATCGATTGTGTAAGGGATTTGACTTAATATATCTTTAAAACTCTTATCATATTCTCGGACTATTTATCCCATATTTTGCTTGATTTCTTTGATTTTTTGTGCTACCAAGTCACTGTTGTCTTGAGTTTTGAAGAACTCAGAGAAGTTTTTCTTTATATCTGCATTCAAGCATTGTTGACTTCTCCTATAATTCATAAACCATGTAAGAGCTCTGGCTTGAAGGGAGGCACCGAACTATGCCATTTATTTGTCCTCATCAGTTATGTCATTTGCGTCCCAAAATTTCATGCAGACGAACCAATGTCGTTTAAGGTATTCGTCACCTTCGTAAATCAACGTATGATTTAGACCCATATTTATTTTTTGGGATTTCTTTGAAAATGAAACTATTGTAAGAGTTTGTGTTGAGGTGGAATGAGAGGTTAGATTACTTTCTTGAGTCGGGTTTTAGGTTTCTGACTCGACTAATTCAATTTCTAATTGTGTGCATTCTTCGCTTGGGATTTGAGCATCTATTTGACAAGATTTATCTAAATATTTGATGAATTGTCCTGTACAGGGTTGTGACAGTTTGTTTTCACTATTTGTTGAATTGGAATTTTCTAAAAGTAGAATCAACAGGGGGCGGCATCTGTGATATCCCTCACATGAAGAAGTATATCTTCTGGTCAATTTTTACCATTTTATTGTGCTTCAATTAGCACAGTGTCTCTTATTTGACAAGTTTTATTAGTTCAAGACCACACCCGTTGTGACTGAGTATCTATGTGAAGACTTTGTTGGAGGAAGTCTATAATACGTGGGATAGGACTTCTAACAAGAGAAATTTGAATTGTGGGTCATGACTATTCGATCTCCATGTTGACTTGGTCATTATCTTGTTGGGAACCATCGACTACCATACTCAATTGCAAGCTTTGTTGAACAACTGAGAGGGGGGGTGAATCAGTTGTCACCGTGCTTAAACAATTGTGCTTCTTTTAAAATATTTACAAGGCACTCAATGATGATCACAATAATGTAGGGAAATGAACAATGGCACATTTAGCATCAGTCACATATATGAGAAACACAGAGACAGATATTTCCCAAGGAAACCCATACAGGGTAAAAACCTCTTCTTCTTTATATGATAAGTATTATTTACATTCTCTACATTATGATACATTTGAGCACCAACTCATTGTGAGGCTACAACCTCTATTTTTCAAGCTGCAACTTGCTGAGAGCACCAACTCTCTATTTTTCTCTAGCACCCACTAGAAGGAAGCACCAACTCCCTGGTTTCTATAGCACCAACTAGAAGGAAGCACCAACTCCCTGTGTTCAAGCCCCCACTTGAACCTCTGACGACACCAGTCCTCCCTAGCACCTCCCAACCTCCCTGGATTATGAATATGAAATACTGAATCCTATTACAGTGATATAGTGTTTAATAACAGCTTACTAGTCTCATCATTGTTCTGCAAGATTTTGCTACTCAGACTTCCTCACTGTCTTCCAGCATGCATCCGTTGCCCATTCTGTTATTCTGCTTTTATGCTCTATGCGCCATGTCCATTTGTTGCACAGTTCTTCTTATGTTATTTTCATCTGCTACACTCTGATCCTTCTTCATGCATGAATCACCTTCAACAACATCCACAACAATCCCAGCAACAACAGCAACCCCATCTCTTCTCTGTATTGTGTATTTATATCTTTTGTGCACCTTGTGCATGCAATTCATGCAATGCCTCTGCATAATCACACCACGTCGATATCCTCCACAAATTGAGTGCTCTGTCTTATCATCATCGTAACTCTTCAGCTTCTTTGGTCGTTTTTCCACTCGTTCAGCATCACTGTATATTATGTTGTGATTCCTCAGTCTCTCTGGCAGTTGAGACTCTTCATCTTCTCTATGATAGTCGAGCTCACCTTCTTTGTTCCAGTTCCAAGCTTCAATTCTCATCCAGCTGTCAATCACCTCCATGAGAATATTCATCCCTCTTGAAGATTCCCAGAGACTCTTCATCTCCTCTGTCAATCACCCTGAAGTGTCTTCAATTCCTTTGGCAGAAACCATCAGTGGTTTCTAGCAGTTACACTATGACGTGCAATAGTAGCCCTTCGATTATGCTCAGATTCACCTACATCATTGGATTTACTCTGATGGGTTCTTGTGTTATTTACCCGTTTTGTGCTTTCGAAATTCGGAGATTCTATGATGAGACATTTTGAGTTTCCATGTTACGAGTTCCGAAACTTCGAAACAGAGTTTTTCTGTGCTGGCTCCTTCCTTTATATGACCACGGCTATGACCAAGAACTTAGGCAAAAAGTACTTTTCACGAATTCACATTTTATGAGTTTGGAGATGAGGCATCTCGACTCTCCAAGTCGCGATCCCCGAAACCCCGAGATAGAGCTGAGATCAACGATCCACGATCTTGATGAATCTACGGTCCAGATCTCATCGTGAATTCGCATCTCATGATTCCTTTGATGGAGGTTCTTGTCACTCCGAGTTGCGATAGGTGAAACTCCGAAATGAAGCTTAGATCAATGGTCTAGACCACACCTTGATCTGATGGCTAGGATTAAATCGCGATTTCGCATATCACAATTTTGGCAGTTATGTTTCTTACCTCTCCAAGTCGTGAAAGGTGAAGCTCCGAGATGGATCTTAGATCAACGGTCCAGAACAAACCTCAATCTGACGGCTATGAATAAATCGTAATTTCGCATATCACGATTTTGGCAGTTATGTATCTTGCCTCTCCAACTCGCGATAGGCGAAGCTCTGAGATGGAGCTCTGATCAATGGTCCAGAACAAACCTCGATCTAACGGCTATGAATAAATCATGATTTCGCATATCGCAATTTCGGCGGTTATGTATCTTGCCTCTCCAACTCGTGATAGGCGAAGCTTCGAGATGGAGCTCAGATCAACGGTCCAGAACAAACCTCGATCTGATAGCTGTGAATAAATCACGATTCCTCATATCATGATTTCGGCGGTTATGTATCTTGCCTCTCTAACTCGCGATAGGTGAAGCTCTGAGATGGAGCTCATAGTAACGGTCCGGAACAAACCTCGATCTGATGGCTGTGAATAAATCATGATTTTGCATATCGCGATTTCAACGGTTATGTATCTTGCCTCTCCAAATAGCGATAGGCGAAGCTCCGAGATAGCATGGGATCAACATTCTCGATCAACACTTGATCTGATGGTCATTGGGAATTGTAAATGAGATCCAATGACTAGAAATGTTGCTTCTCCTCCCAAGCTTACTTTGTTCCACTTACTGTGATCTTACCATCGATGATCTACCAACAATCCTCTGCACTATCTCTTCTGATCTTATTCGAATATTCTCCGCAGCGTCTTCTCATAATGCCAATCTATTATGTACTTTCTGTACTCATGCCATCTTCATTGTTGTACTTGCCATCAATGAAAAGCATTTGCTGTCTGTTAAATATTTTCCAACAATCTTCCCCTTTGGCATTGATGGCAACACAAGCACTCACATGCATTCGGACTCTCCTCCCGGACTCTTTTCTTCCCCTTTGACATCATTGTCAAAGAAGAAACATGTTCCCCCTGAGCTATTGCAAAACATACTCCCCCTGTCAACTATGAGCATCTTGGAAATACACCAGATATTCAATAAGTACTCCCCCTGACCAGGTGAACAGATTAGACACAAGAAATTATAACCCCCAACTTTTGACGAAGATATCCAAAAGGAGTTGTTGCTAATGGTTTTGTAAATATATCTGCAATCTGTTCTATAGAAGGTATATAATTCAGCGGAACAATTTTGTTTGTAACTTGTTCTCTGAGAAAATGGTACTTTATTGGAATGTGCTTAGTCTTGGAATGAAGAACAGGATTCTTGGAGACACTAATGGCACTGGTGTTATCACAGTGAATTGGAATGGGATCAGTGTAAGTTACCTTCAAATCTGCAAGAGTTTGTATCATCCATAAAATTTGTGTGCAGCAAGTAGCAGCAGCAATGTATTCTGCCTCTGTAGTGGATAATGAAATGGATCCTTGCTTTTTACTAAGCCATGCAACTAATGAGTCACCCAGAAAGAATTCTCCTCCACTGGTGCTTTTTCTCTCATCAACACAATTTTCCCAATCTGCATCTGAATAAGCAGTTAAATGGAAATTTTGATTTATGGGATACCATAGACCATAAGTCATTATTCCCTTCAAGTATTTAAATATACTTTTGACAGCTACCAAATGACTTTGTTTAGGAGCAGAATGATAATGACCTACCATTCCAACAGCTTGCATTATATCAGGATGGGATGTTGTGATGTACAGAAGACTGCCTATCATAGAGCAATATGTCCTTTGATCAACATCAGGTGAGATATCATATTTACTCAGCTTGCAACCAACCACCATAGGTGTGCTAACTGGAGAAGAATCTTCCATCTGAATTTCTTCAACATCTCTTTCAAATATTTTTCTTGAGAAATAAATATTCCTTCGGAACTTTGTTTTACTTGTAAGCCAAGAAAATATGACAGTTCTCCTATCATGGACATTTCAAATTATGTTTGCATAGAGTTAGCAAACCACTGGTCAGATGATTCATTAGTACAACCAAAAATAATATCATCTACATAAAACAAAACAAATAGTAAATTATCACCTTCAGACTTAATGTAAAGGTTACTGTCAACAGTACCTTTCTTGAACCCTTTTTCTTGTAAAACATTGTCCAGTCTATAATACCAAGCTCGTGGTGCTTATTTTAGTCCATATAAGGCCTTCTTCAGCTTACAAACATAATTAGGATTATTTTTTAATGAGAATCCTTCAAATTGCTCCATATATACTTATTCCTCTATATCTCCATTAAGAAATGCTGACTTAACATCCATCTGATAAACTTTAAAGTTTTTATGACATGAATAAGCAAGAAACATTATGATGGCTTCCAATCTTGCCACTGGTGCAAAAGTTTCATCAAAGTCCTGACCTTCAAATTGTGCATATCCTTTACAGACCAATCTATTTTTATTTCTAACAACTTGCCCTTTTTCATTCATTTTATTTTTGAACACCCATTTGGAACCTATTACATTCTTATCTTCAGGTCTAGGGACAAGCTCCCAAGTATTGTTTTTTTTTCAATTTGATCAAGCTCTTCATTCATTGCTCTAATCCAATCATCATCCTTGTTGGCTTCATTGAAATTATTGGGTTATAGCATGGATATGAGAGCTATATGAGATTGTTCGGTGGTTTTGATTAGCTTTCTCCTGGTTTGTACACCTTTGTCTTTTTCTCCAATTATCTGACTTGCAGGATGATTCTTTTGAATGATTCTGGAGGAGGAATTTGTAGTTTACTAATGATTTGAGTCTGTCTGAGTGTCTGAGTCTTCATATGATTCAAAGTCTTTGTTTTATGATTCTTGTACCTGTTCATCTTCAGCTTTAGTTGTGTATTTTGTAGAAGACTCATTACTATATACCTCTCTTGTTGGGATTCCTTCATTAATTTTTACATCAATATAGTCAACCATTTTATGTAGCCTCTTATTATAGCATCTATATCCTTTACTGTTTGTAGCATACCCTAAGAAGATACCTTCATCAGCCCTGTCATCATATTTGCCAAGGTTCTCATCATTATTCTTTATGTAGCATTTACTCCCAAAGACTCTGAAGTGTTTGATTGAGACAGGTCTTCCAAACCATAATTCATAAGGTGTATTGTCACTTTGTGGTCTGAGGTGGGATTTGTTAAGCACATGAACTGTTATGTGTATTGTTTCTACCCAGTAGGTTTGACCAATGTTCTTCTCATTCATCATTGACCTGGCCATTTCCTGCACTGTTCTGTTTTGCCTCTCAACAACTCCATTTTGTTGTGGAGTTCTTGGGATTGTGTATTCTCTCTTGATCCCATGTTCATCACAGAATTCCTTGAATTCTCTTGACATAAACTCTCCTCCCCGATCTGATCTTACTGCCTTTAAACTCTTGCCTGTTTGAGTCTCTGTTAAAGCCTTAAATATTTTAAACTTCTCAAATGCTTCATCTTTTTCTTTGAGAAAGGCAACCCAAGTAAGTCTGGAGTAATCATCGATAATTAGCATGAAGTAGTTTTCTTTCCCTATGCCTTCCTGTCTTGATGGTCCACATAAATCCATATGAACTAGTTGGAGTAGTTTCTTTGTTGAAGTAAAGCTCTTGGACTTAAACGGTGTCCTGTTTTGCTTCCCTACTTGACAGGGTTTACACATTGAATCTTGGGGCTTTGATATTCTTGGAAGATCTTTTACTGCCTGGAGGTTTTTGAGTTTGATTAAGTGGTTGAAGTTTAGATGTCCAAGTCTCCTATGCCATAACCAGCTTTCATCATGTTTTCTTAGATGACATTCTTCTCTATTTTCTTTCAGCACGTATACATTATTTTTTGTCCTTATGCATTTGGCCACTACTTGTCATGAGTTTACAGACTTTATATTGCAGTCCTTGGATGTGAACAACACTTCACATCCTCTATCACACATTTGACTTACACTGAGCAGATTATGTTTCAGCCCATCCACAAGTAGAACATCTTAGGATTTTCCTTTTCCATTACTTAAGCTCACCATCCCTTTGCCCTTTATTTTCCCTGGAGCATCATTTCCAAAGGTTACATTTCCTGATTTTCTTTCACTTAGAGATAGAAACTTGCCTTTGTCTTCTGTCATGTGTTTGGAGCATCCACTGTCTATATACCAAGGGTTCGTTTTTCTTTGAGCGGACAACACTAATCCACACTTGTCACTTTCCTTCTTCTTCCAAAACTTGACATTTTCAGCAGGAGATTTCGAATCTGGTTCATATTCCCTTAAATGACAGTCAATATATTTGTGTCCATAGTTATGACAGATGTAGCATTCAATCTTATTGTTCAACAGGTCAAACTTATTGGTACAGCATTGTCTACTCATTGACTATTGATTATTTCTTGACCTCTTTAGTTGCATGTCCCTGGACTTAATTTGGCAGTTGGCAATCAGTGAGGGTTTGTTACTTGGCTGCATCATTCTTTGTTGTGGCAAGTATTTATTCCTTTGAAATCTTAATTGCTCATGTCTAAGTCTTAAGGAACAATT
>ML783298.1:322898-358981 GCA_009831015.1 Picea engelmannii
AATGATGATCACAATAATGCAGGGAAATGAACAATGGCACATTCAACATCAGTCACATATATGAGAAACACAGAGACAGATATTTCCCAAGGAAACCCATACAGCGTAAAAACCTCTTTTTCTTTATATGATAAGTATTATTTACATTCTCTACATTATGATACATTTGAGCACCAACTCATTGTGAGACTACAACCTTTATTTTTCAAGTTGCAACTTGTTGAGAGCACCAACTCTCTATTTTTCTCTAGCACCCACTAGAAGGAAGCACCAACTCCCTAGTTTCTCTAGCACCAACTAGAAGGAAGCACCAACTCCCTGTGTTCAAGCCCCCACTTGAACCTTTGATGACACCAGTTGTCCCTAGCACCTCCCAACCTCCCTGGATTATGAATATGAAATATTGAATCCTATTATAGTGATATAGTGTTTAATAACAACTTACTAGTCTCATCATTGTTCTGCAAGATTTTGCTACTCAGATTTCCTCGTTGTCTTCCAACATGCATCTGTTGCCCATTTTGTTCTTCTGCTTTTATGCTCTATGCGCCATGTCCATTTGTTTCACAATTATTCTTCTGTTCTTTTCATCTACTGCACTCTGATCCTTCTTCATGCATGAATCACCTTCAACAACATCCACAACAACCCCATCTCTTCTCTATACTGTGTATTTATAGCTTTTGTGCACCTTGTGCATGCAATGTGTACAATGCCTCTGCATACTCACACCACGTCGATATCCTCCACAACTTGAGTGCTCTTGTTGATCATCATTGTGACTCTTCAGCTTCTCTGGTCATTTTTCCACTCGCTCAGCATCACTGTATGTTATGTTGTGATTCCTCAGTCTCTCTGGAAGTTGAGACTCTTCGTCTTCTCTGTGACAGTCGAGCTCACCTTCTCTATTCCATTTCTAAGCTTCAATGCTCATCCAGCTGTCAATCACCTCCATGAGAATCTTCATCCCTCTTGAAGATTCCCAGAGACTCTTCATCTCCTCTGTCAATCACCCTGAAGTGTCTTCGAGTCCTCTGGAAAAAACCATCAGTGGTTTCTGGAAGTTACACTATGACGTGCAACAGTAGCCCTTCGATTATGCTCAGATTCACCTGCATCATTGTATTTACTCTGATGGGTTCTTGTGTTATTTACCCGTTCCGCACTTTCGAAATTTGGAGATTCTACGATGAGACATTTTGAGTTTCCATGTTATGAGTTCTGAAACTTCGAAACAAAGTTTTTTTGTGCTGGCTCATTCCTTTATATGACCACGGCTATGACCAAGCACTTAGGCAAAAAGTGCTTTTCACGAATTCACATTTTGTGAGTCTAGAGATGAGGCATCTTGACTCTCCAAGTCGTGATCCCCGAAACCCTGAGATAGAGCTGAGATCAACGATCCACGATCTTGATGAATCTACGGTCCAGATCTCATCGTGAATTCACATCTCAATATTCCTTCAATGGAGGTTCTTGTCACTCCGATTTGCGATAGGCAAAACTCCGAAATGAAGCTTAGATCAATGGTCTAGACCACACCTTGATCTGACGACTGGGATTAAATCACGATTTCGCATATCGCAATTTTGGCGGTTATGTTTCTTACCTCTCCAAGTCACGAAAGGCAAAGCTCCGAGATGGAGCTCAGATCAACGGTCCAGAACAAACCTTGATCTGACGGCTGTGAATAAATCACGATTTCGGCGGTTATGTATCTTGCCTCTCCAACTCGCGATAGGCGAAGCTCCGAGATGGAGCTCTGATCAATGGTCTATAAAAAACCTTGATCTGACGGTTGTGAATAAATCGCGATTTCGCATATCATGATTTCGGCGATTATGTATCTTGCCTCTCCAACTCTCGATAGGTGAAGCTTCGAGATGGAGCTCAGATAAATGGTCCAGAACAAACCTCGATCTGATGACTGTGAATAAATCATGATTTGGCATATCACAATTTCGACGGTTATGTATCTTGCCTCTCCAACTCACGATGGGTGAAGCTCCAAGATGGAGCTCAGATCAATGGTCCAAAACAAACCTCGATCTGATGGTTGTGAATAAATAGTGATTTTGGTGGTTATGTATATTGCCTCTCCAACTCACGATAGGTGAAGCTCCAAGATAGCGTGGGATCAACATTCCCGATCAACACTTGATGTGACGTTCATCGGGAATTGTAAATGAGATCCAACAACTAGAAATGTTGCTTCTCCTCCCGAGCTTACTTTGTTCCGCTTACTGTGATATTTCCATCGATGATCTGCCAACAATCCTCTACACTATCTCTTCTGAGCTTATTCAAATATTCTCTACAGCGTCTTCTCATAATGCCAATCTATTACGTACTTTTTGTACTCATGCCATATTCATTGTTGTACTTTCCATCAATGACAAGCATTCGTTGTCTGTTAAATATTTGCCAACAAGCTTCCACTCCTCCCAGGAGTCGTTGAGGCTCTCTCAAGGGTTTCTCCAACAATCTTCTGCACCTTGGTAGGTTTTATATGATATTTTCGGAGATCCCTCTCTTTTTGAAACTCTTCTCATTTCTTTTTCCTTTTATCCCACTATTTTTTGAATATTGACTGATGGTTTATGGATATGCATTTGACGTGAAGATTTCTCATTTGAATTAGTTATATGTATCTCAACTTCTAGAATTTTTGACTTGGGTGTGATTTGAATTTCAATTCAACTTTTGTCTTTAACTTCGACTTGACTTATCTTGTTCCATGGATCATCCAACCCCCCGACATCAACTTGAATTACTCACGGTCAACAATTTCCATTGTCATTTATTGTATCCTCATTTCTTTAAAAAGTACTCCCAATCTTCTCTAGTATTGTCACAGTTAGCTTCCAAGAATGCTTCCCACTCTTCTTGTCTCTTTTTCCAGTTGGATTTTGGAGAGGGGTCTATCAAAGGGGGTCAGTACTCGATAATGTCACCAAATCCTCTGTCTAAGAGGAATTTGTGCAACAGGGAAGGGACAGTGCAAAGGAATTTGTCGTGTAATTTTGTATAGAATTTGTTCTTGATGGTTTGGACTGACTCTATATATTCAACTGCTTTATCTTCAATGTACTCTTTGACAATCCTCTTGACCCACTAAATTTCTTGATCTTCTATGTACTCTTCAACAATCCTTGCAACACTTAGGTGTATAACAGATAAAACACTTAAGTGTGGCATTTGGTGGTGCGACACTTGTGACCCTTACGACGCTTAGGTGTGACATTTGGTAATGCGACACTTAAGTGTGACATTTGGTAGTGTGACACTTAGGTGTGTAACAGATTCCCCCTGAAGTGTGAAGTCAAAAGGAAAGTTGATAGTTGAAAAAATTTACAAAATATGTATGTGAGGGTGTTGAAATAGGAAAGTCAGGCAGAAGCTGCAAACAACATCAATCAATATATATGTATCATTCCCGAGGTAGGCATACCCATGCTTGAAATGAACTGACTCAAAGTATGTTCATCGAGAAATACATTACGGATCCATGAAATCATTGACTAAATATATGGCCACCAAATATACAATTTGGATCCATATCTCCATGACTCAATCAGTTCATATCCATGAAAGAATACACAGTGGAGCTACGATATGAAAAAAAATAGCCATGGACCAATACAAAGTGGATCTATGTGATAGTATAGATATCAGTAAGATCGCCAACATGATGAATATACTGGAATCTTCTATGTACTCAAATAGTCTCCATCAAAACCTGGGTTCCTGAGGAGTTCCCAAGGTCTTCGTCCCAATCCCAAAATAATATGATTCTAGCCATGTGAATAGATGTGTTGATGTCGACCATGGTAGAAACCACTTGATTTTCGGTCATTGATGTATATCATTAACAAGTGCAAGGGAAATCACCGATGATGACAATGACTCTCAAGGTACTCTAAAAAATCCCAATGAATGTGAATAAATGAGTTGGATTCAAGCATTCATGGAAACATTCTATCAAAGGTAAATTATGTAAACCTATTGTCAAATGTGAGGAAACCTGCCATTGACGCATCCAAGTTCCAAGGTATCAAATAGTTTCTAAGTCTAATTCCCGGATAGTGTGTTGAAGTCAATGGGAATAGACTCATCAAAGGAGGGTCGTGATGTTTCCCCCATAATTGACACAAAACTGACACAAGATTGACACGAGGATGAAGGTTGGTGATGCTACAAAGTGATTGATTTGGGTTAAAAATTCCCTTGAACATTGTGAGGCACGAAAAAAATCTTGGAAACATTGACTCAATTGAGAGATAGACCAAAACATAGTGCGATGATGACTGGGGCACTCTTTGGGTGAGTCGAAGGAGTATGATGACTCATAGGATTGGTATGACTCAAAGACAAACAAATTACCCAATTTTAAGAGAACATGCAAACAGGTGCCATGTTCAAGGGAGACAACAAAAAACTGCCATAATTCTTTCCAAAAATTGACCTACTTCCCTCAAATTTCCCCCCCACCATGAACGGAGAGTACCTCTTTGTTTTTTAACGATCTTGAGGAGGATTAAAAATGCTTGATATAACTCATCTTTGATGATTCTGTCATCACATGTTTAACGAACCTGAATAAGGAGGGGTTCGGTCCCATATGGGTCCTTCGATGTATATTTTTATGATCCAAAAAAAGGTAATCTCGATGGTATTTTCAAGTTTAGAGAGTCTAAAAAGATATTAAAAAAGACTCCAAGGGTGTTCTTTTGCATAAATTTAGTCTCCCAAGCCTGAAAAAGTGTAAAACAATAGAAGGGAGAACTCTTCTATTCGGGATTGACTAGATTGTTCCTTTTTCATAGTTAGTCTTACGAGACCGAAAAAGGGGTAAAATACCACTTTAAATATGACTCTTCGTGGTTTAACGAGCTCGAAGAATGAAAAAGTGTGCTTTCATGAACAAGGACATTGGAGAGGAAAAGTTTTGTCTCCTAAAGTCCTGCACAAGTATGAGATGACTCGATGGAAACAAGGTTAGAATCTCCATAAATATGATTAAATGGTGTTTACACTCAAATAAATGACTTGAATGGAAGAAACAAGACAATGTGAACATAGAAAAATAACTAGTTCAAAATGGATTAAAGAGAAATTAGTGAAAAATACCTAGTTCATTTTAACTCTTCGCTAGTCTTGTTGAAAATTTCCTCCTTTTAGGGAATATCTTGGAGTGTTGATTGCGGGAGATTCGGGAAACCATTTCACAAGTTGTCTGAAGTAGGTTGGTATTCTCCTCATGCTCTCTCATTTGATTGTACAATTCATTTTGTGTAATTTTAGGGTGATTTAAGCTAATTTAGTGCTCCCTTGGCACCCCCAGAGATCATCGCTCCCCCAACACATCGATAAGAGAAATTAATTTGAATTCATCACCATGTATGTGACCAAGGGGGAGTGATAGTCGCCTTGTAATCCCTTCTGGGGGGAAATAGGAACAATTTATAAATATGTTTTTCAAATATAAGGTCAAGAAATAATTGAAAGGATCTCAAACTTGGACTAATTATTATTCTTGTCATGTGCAGGGAGTCTTTGAACAAAACAATCAAGTGGAAAGAGAGAGAACATGAGGTCTAAGACATGGTTGTGATTCATGACCCAAACACTGATGGGTGTTCTATATACACTAAAAAACCTCAATTAAATTGTCAACTCGGGGTAAGTAAACTTAGAGTTGTAGCAAAGTATATGCCAAGGTAGAAAGGTTGGTAGTAGTATAGTCTAACTAAGGAAGTGCCTATCTAAGGGATAATCTATTCAAGAAAAGACTACTAATGATCAAACACTACAAAGAAACTTAAACTATTCAACCTACGTAACTTTTGAACAAAGGATCGATGGATAGTCCTAAGAAAGTAAATGAAAACCCTACTTAAAGAAAACTAGTTCAATCATAACAATAAGAAAAACTAAACTATTCATCTAATAAGCAATAACAACAACAAACTACTTCAACTAGCCTACTTGAATTCAATAAGAAACTACCCTATCAAAGCAAGAAAATGGACAAGCAACTAACCTATTAAAGCAATAATAGACAAGTAAGAAAATAACCTATTAATGCAAGTAAACAACTAACTAACCTAGGATAACTTCTACAACAAGTAAACTAATTAAGATTACTCAATAAGAAACTAACTAAGCTAAGAGAAAGTAAACTCTATTCTAAAATCAAACTTCACAACTATTTCTAATTTATGAAAGGAAATCTACTTAATTGAAAGCAAGAGGAATTAACAACTAATCTTTAATCTATGATAAGCAAACTACTCTTTAATCTACCAAAGAAAAAAGACTAGCTATCCTACAAAAGAAAGGAAATTATCTTCTAATCTATGAAAGTGGGAAACTATCTTCTAACCTATGAAAGCAAGAAAACTATCTTCTAATCTATGAAAGCAAGAAAAACTCAAATATAGTGTTGATGGTTATGTCTCTAGTGTCTTATGATATCACGAAGGCACTTGACAATGAACGATAATTCAAGAGGGATAAACTTGATATTGACTTCAATAGCAAAGTAAAAAGTGTGAATTAGGCAATCCAATGAGAATTTAGCCATTATGAAAACAACATCAACTATCCTGCATATCCATGTGATTATTGATCATGCATTAATCATCAACAATATAAAGAGACTATTCTAATAAATTCAATTGCATTCTAGGCTAATGACGCAAATTCATACTACACTAAACTCAATAATTAACTACAAATTGAAATTGCAATCTAGATATAAGAAAGAAATTGCATGAAGTAAACTAAACTAGTTCTATTTAATTGTTCAAAATTTCAAAAAGAGGAAATAATCATAAACATAAATTAAACACTATTTCATCATATGACAAGAAATTAAATGGGCAAACTAACCAACAACTAAATAAGAAAAACTAAACAACAATTAAATAAGAAATTTGAAAATAAAAACTAAGACTAACACTATCCATCCACTGAAACCCTGTCAAAGAAAGCATGCATTAAAACTATGTTTTAAACTCTAACTAATCTATTTCAGCATACAAAAATTATAGTCTATTATTTAATCACATAGGGGTTAGTGGCTTAAGCTTAAGCCTATTTATACTAACTAAGAATGCATTGCATACTAACAAGATCCTTCATATTAACCTACAAAAGGAAACTAACACAATTAAACTATAACAACAATTTATATAGTGAGAAAACAAGATGACAATTCATGTACAGGAAAAGAAATAAAAATACATCTACGCTATTTAATTCACAAGTAAATACATAGGATAGTTACCCAGACTTTTGGTGGGCCCCCCAGCAAGTCGTGGTCACTCTTCAAATGCACACCACGAACTTCAACAAAGTGATTTCACCATTAAAACTAAAAACGCAGGTTTTACACAATTCTGGCAGAATAACAATAAAAATTATCTTTCTCTCTAACTCTCTATTCCTGAACTTCTTCTTAACTATTGTTTGACCACTGAGGTGGTATTTATAGGCTTTACAAACTGAGAGGTCGACCACTGGAGGGTCGATCCTCTTCTAAAAACAATAAATTGCATTTAATATGCCCTAACTGCCAAAATAAGGCGAGTCAATAATCACCCACCATAACAATCCAAATTGATTTGTCAAGAGTTCAGTAGTTGAAGGCCACAAACATGAGAAAAACCCATGTCTCTAATTCACCCATCATTGGCCGCCAATACCATAATCGCCAAATTGCCCATCGTTTTTGTGTAGGACAGAATGTTGGATGGAGTACCGGACTGAGTGTCGAATGGAGTGTCGGACTGAGTGTCGGAAGAAAAATCAAGCTGTGATTTTTCACTATGACATACAAAACATGAATTAGTCTCCTGGGATCATAAAAACATACTGATTTAAACTCAAAATCATTGCAAAACATGAATTATGCATACCTGGTGTGGATCATAGAATTTTACACAAAATCTCTTCAGAACTTCTTAAAAACATGAAAATGCATATACACATTCGGCAAAAAGGATCTAAGTAACTTCATAAAATCGATCATATCATGAGCCCAACATTACCCCCACACCTAAGATTTTGCAGGTCCCATTGCAAACAAAAAGAAATTGCCCCTCATGACTAAACTTGTGAAGGAAGGGGTGGATTAGCTTTAGAAACTTTTCCCTCTTGCCTGGGGGATTTTGACTTAGGATTTTTGTGATGTTTCAATTGCATCCAAATACTATTATTGGTTTCATTCATATCATCAACCAAACGTTGTAGAGAATTCATCTTGGCTTATAGGACAACTCAGTGTTTCATGCTCTCTAAGTTTGAACTGGAGGGTTTCGATTTTTTGGAGGCTGATGATGACATGTGAGGAATCCTTGAGATGTATATTATACCCTTGATCCTTTAAACCATGCAAAACAACAATTTTACCTCTGCAAAATTAGTTTCAAAAGTGACTTCCTAGAAGCGCAACAATTCTGGCCTGGCGAACTTGTGAAAAATAGGCATCAAAGTGACACCTGTAAATACAAGACAGTAACTCATGTGTAAAAAATGAGAGAGTATTTTGTTTTTGAATATGTACTTGATAAAAACCTCTCTTGGTTTTCAAAAATTCACTTCCAGGTGTTAGGAAGACACGAAAAGAAAACGTGACTAAAACAGGAAAAACATAGTGTTTTATTTTCTGAAAAACTAGGCCTCTAAGATAATTTAATATATCACAAACCATAATGTATATTAAACAAATGAGAGAGGTTATTGTTTTTTTATATGTCCTTGATACAAACTTCTCTTGTTTTTCAAAAATTCAATTTCAGTTGTTAGGAAAACATGCCAAGAAAACATGACTAAAACAGGAAAAACAGCATGTTTTATTTTTTGAAAACATAGGCCTCTAAGATGATCAAATATATCCCAAACCATAAATTATATTCAAAAAATGAGAGAGGTTATTGTGTTTTGGTATGTTATGAACAAAAAAATCCTCCCGGTTTCAAAATTACTTTCCCATTTTTTCAGAATCCAAACTTGAAGTTGGTTACTCAAAAATTGCAGAAGCGCTGCATGCTCTCAGCAGAAGCGCAGCGTGGTCTTTGAGAGGGATTTTGGAGGCCTTCCCGGAGGATTTGTGGGATTAAAGTGGTATGGTTGGAAGTTTTATGATGTCTTATACACAATGTAACCATCAAGCACTGCAAATTCCTTCTCCAAACCTCTGAAAAATAGGCTTCAAGTCAAGTTGTCCAAATGTGCAGAAACCCTCATATAGCGACTGTATTTGGGGAATTTATCTCAAATAATAACCCCTGTGCATAAAATGAAGGAATTTTTTGTTTATTGGTCTATTAGTAACAAAAAACTCTTTCACTTTTGTCAAATTCATCTTCCTTAGTTCAGAAACCAATTTTGAAGTAGAACTTTGACTAAGACAATCATTTGAAAATTTATGACAAGGAATGATGACATAACCATGATAAAAATTTATGACCTTGGATGAGTGGATGGAGTAGTAAGGACACCTAGACACACCAATGACCATTTTACAACCAAGAGATGTCAAATTTTATTTGAGAATTTTATTTTGAAAATATAACAAGTTGACCTAATAACCCTATCAATCACATGAAAGAGTAAACTTGATCATGGGTGACTGACAGACTAACACATACTAACAAAAGGCTTGGTTTGTACTGATAGGAATGGTGAATAGGAGAATTTTTATTGTCTTTCATCTATCTGTAACAATTCAAACAATTGTTCCTCTTTTCATAAGCTTGTAATACAGATGACAATAAGTATTTAGCAGTTGTTATCGCTTTGTATTTGTCACAAAGAGTAGTTAAGTATATGAAGTCTTCTATAGCATAAACATAAAAATGTACAACAATCTTATAACACACACAATGATGTCAACAGTGTATAATTTAGCATACTAATACAAACAACTGCTGATATAATATCCCAAGACATTGTAAAAAGACAGTATGACAGAATTTTGACAGAAATCCTACTTCCTCTTCTCATGGGTTTGTTATACAAATGGGAAGTGCTTAGCATTTTTTAGCTCAGGAAACTCCCCCCACATCAAATATATGGCACGTTCTCATTCCATGAATTAGAAATAGGCTTCTTGGTCTTTATTATTTTTAGAGGGGGGTTAGCAATAGGCTTCTTGGTCTTCTTTCCTGATGAGGCTGCAGGGGTATCAACAAGTTTCTTGGACTTTTGGTCCAATAAAAGAATAGCTTGAGCATGAGGGTTTGGGTGGAGTAACAGTCCCTAGATCAAGAGTCTTCTTGCTAGTATTGAGTGTAAGATGAGGTTTTGCAAATTGGTAAATGAATTCATCCCAAGTTTGCCCTTGTTTTTCCAATTCGGCTAAAAAAAGGAGTTTGATAAGGCCATGGTGAAAGACGTTGTTGTGGGGATTGGTTACATCCTTCTTCACTTGGGAATACATCTTCTCAAGACTCTTTAAGAATTAAAAGGGAAAATTCAATGGCTTATTGAACTGAAAGTGAGCTAATAATCAAAAATGACAAGCTTTAAAGATGGAATATCTACCTTCGCATGTAATCAATCTGGTGATGACTATGAGAGGGTTAATTAGCTCCTATTTTATCCACTCATTGGAGTATCCCTTAGCTCCAAAGATGTTCTGAAATTCATTTTTGAAAACCTTGTTATAGCTTGCTCTTGGAAACTGGTGGTGTTTAAACCAGCGGTTTCCAACTCTTGGGAGCTTTGTGGCTGAGGCAATTGATTCCTCAGAGACCATGAACATAGTGAATATGAGCAAAGGTAGGTTAAGAGTGTTCCATTATTATTTGTTTTGTCATTGTGCTTACACAATCCATTCCTCAATCTCGCATTCTATAAGGCATGTAATCATAACTTTGTAATGAACTGTTTGTAACAAAAATAAACCAGTTAAGTGGTTTGTTAAGGAAATGTACAACAATTTATAACCCACATGGAATTAGCATTTCAAAGAAATAAAATAATTGTTGATATAATAACCTGTATTATGAAAACAACACACATAAATTTTTACAAATATTTACTTCTTCTAGGCAATGTTATCATTTGTCAACTCATGAACCCCTCCCCCACACCTAAGTATTGTGACACCTCACAATCAAAAATATAGGAAACCAGTCAGTTCTCCCAATAGCCGAAGTTTTACAGCTTGTTAAGTGTAGAGATAAATTTCACAGATTGGTCTGGCGAGATGGTTAGAAGATGGCCCCACCTATAGGATAAGAGATCCTATATAGATAAGAAGAGGTAGGCGAGAGAGTTTCAAGATAGTCTCAAAGTTAGTTCCCAATGGAAAATTTATGGAGTTCATTAACCTTAGCTTAACCATACATACTTCATGTCATCTTTGTCTACAAGTAATGCAGTACATCAGGACAAGTTTAAATTTATTATTTATTTTTGTCAAATTACCATCCTTGTTAGGTAGAATTCCCCGCTACCAACAAGCATGTTCAGTACTCCAGCGGGTTTACCTAGTCATACCACAGGCCGGTACCCATTGCCAGCAAACATGTTCAGTATCCCGACGGGTTAGCCTCTTACAACCCTAGAGAGTGGCCCTCCATCTTTTATGATTTTAGTATAAGATTGTTTTATGCAAGAAGATGGGGGGACAACTTTGAAAAAAAAAATTATTTTTTTTTATTGGGATGGTATTTATGTTGGAGAATGACTTTCCGTTATATATATTCCTTAGTGATTTTCCTGATGTAAGGGGTACTTAAGCGGACATGGCCTATCTAAAGATATGATATAATCAAGCTATTTAGTGTGCAGTGGATGGTACCATTGAGAAAGAACAAAAAGGTATCTCTAGGCTTAACTCACTTTCTTATTTTGTAAGTTATTATGATGTTTCCATGACTAACCGCTAATCAAACCTCCTTGCTACTCTTTAATAAAGATACTTTACTTACTTAATCATCTTTCTTGGAGAAACTGTACAAGAGGCCTCTAAGCTTTATGGTTACGGTGTCACTTCCTTATATAGTGTTGAAGGTTCAAAAGCAATTGCTTCTTAAGATGCCTTGAGAAAAAGAAGATGAAAATATTTTGCAAAAACATGGCTAACTACATCAAGTCATTATTCATTTGATGCTTAGCAGACAACAAGGTTCAAGTATAGCAATGTTTTGAAGAAAAATTCTTCTTTTATATCTCCTTGAAATTGTCTACCCTTGGTGATATAAATACCTACAAAGATCTCTAAAACAGTTTGCAAAAACCACACTCTAAAAAATAATAAACTATTGAGATCAATGAGATCAAGTCATAGAAACATGTATCTCATATTTCTTTCATTAAAAGAAAATGTAAAATGAGGTTGCATTAGACTTTAAGCTAAACTAACAACATGCATCTTTTATTTACATCCTACGCTACCTAAAAAGAAAGGGAAAATCTTTATTCAAGTGTAAGAACTCTTCCAATGTAACCATGTGTGGAGCAAGATAAGAAACATACTCATATCCATATATGAAAAAGTTACAACATTGATTACCTGGATATGAAGAACCAACCAACCTACTTGTTTTGGCATCAAAAGGTGTTGAAGAAGAGAATAGTATTGTGGCCTGATGACCTCTTGAAACCAAATTTCAATGTAATCTTGATGTTCATCAACATTAATTTATGTGCTCTCCTTCATCATGCTATGCAAATCCTCTTCTTCTTGATGATTGATTTCTGAAGTACATAAAGGATCTGCTGAGATGGATGTTGAGAACTCGTCAATCTTAGGTCTTAATGATTGCTCTCCACTGGATGTAGTCCATAATTTTTCAGCTTTCTTTTCATTTTGGCAAGGAAAATCATTTTTTAGCTCATAGGACCTTGATTCTTATAATATTTCCGGAGAGGTAGACAAGTTCTTGGCTATTGTCTAGATGCGTTCTTCCTGAAAAGAAGAAATATCGACTGCTACTAGGATTTGAGAAAGTTCCCTCAGGCTAATGATTGCTTTTGAGTTCATCTTGCCATTTGATAAAACTTGGTTCACACAAAGATGATGTCCACAAAGTTAGGATCTCCTGATGGTGGTAAGAAAACAAAGGTTGTATTGTTTTGTTATGCGGAAGGCTCGAGTGGTCTTGCCTCCTGTCCCACTATTATTGATGGTTCATTTTTTTGTTCTATAGTGCTTCCTGTCTTAGTCTCTTCAAAGACAACTTTAGCTCTTTGGGTTGAGCTAACTCATGATTTTTGGTATCGGTCTATGGAGCTTATGAGTGGAATGTTCCTTCCCATGAAAAGGTTGGAAGGAACCTTGGTTGAAAGGTTTGATTTAGATTTAATGTATCTACATTTTGTGTCCCTAGGTATGTTCATGAAAGCAAACAAAAATAAAAAATACCATTGGGTTTGGGGGAACCTATTATAGCAGATGCGCAGGTTCTTACCTCTCGTCTTAAAGTTCCTCCGCCACCAAAATAATGCTAAGGTTTATAAGTGATCTATTTCCTAACTATTTCCTACCTTGAGACAACTCCCCGGCAACGATGCCAAAAATGATGGGTGTTCTATATACACTAAAAACCCTCAATTAAATTGCCAACCCGAGGTAAGTAAACTTAGAGTTGTAGCAAAATATATGCCAAGGTAGAAAGGTTGGTAGTAGTATAGTCTAAGGAAGTGGCTATCTAAGGGCTAATATATTCAAGCAAAGACTACTAATGATCAAACCCTACTAAGAAACTTAAACTATTCAACCTAAGTAACTTTTGAACAAAGGATCGATGGATAGTCCTAATAAAGTAAATGAAAAGCCTACTTAATCATAACAATAAGCAAAACCAAACTATTCATCTAATAAGCAATAACAACAACAAACTACTTCAACTAGCCTACTTGAATTCAATAAGAAACTACCCTATCAAAGCAAGAAAATGGACAAGCAACTAACCTATTAAAGAAAGAATAGACAAGTAAGCAAATAACCTATTAAAGCAAGTAAACAACTAACTAACCTAGGATAACTTCTACAACAAGTAAACTAATTAAGATTAATCAATAAGCAACTAGCTAAGCTAAGAGCAAGTAAACTCTATTCTAAAATCAAACTTCACAACTATTTCTAATTTATGAAAGGAAATCTACTTAATTGAAAGCAAGAGGAATTAACAACTAATCTTTAATCTATGATAAGAAAACTACTCTTTAATCTACCAAAGCAAGAAGACTAGTTATCCTACAAAAGCAAGGAAATTATCTTCTAATCTATGAAAGTGGGAGACTATATTCTAACCTATGAAAGCAAGAAAACTATCTTCTAATCTATGAAAGCAAGAAAAACTCAAATATAGTGTTGATGGTTATGTCTCTGGTGTCTTATGATATCACGATGGCACTTGAAAATGAACGATAATTCAATAGGGATAAACTCGATATTGACTTCAATAGCAAAGTAAAAAGTGTGAATTAGGCAATCCAATGAGAATTTAGCCATTATGAAAACAACATCAACTATCCTGCATATCCATGTGATTATCGATCATGCATTAATCATCAACAGTATAAAGAGACTATTATAATAAATTAAATTGCATTCTAGGCTAATGACGCAAATCCATACTACACTAAACTCAATAATTAACTACGAATTGAAATTGCAATCTAGATCTAAGAAGAAATTGCATGAAGTAAACTAAACTAGTTATATTTAATAATTCAAATTTGCAAAAAGAGGAAATACTCATAAACAAAAATTAAACACTATTTCAGCATATGACAAGAAATGAAATGGGCAAACTAACCAACAACTAAATAAGAAAAACCAAACAACAATTAAATAAGAAATCTGAAAATAAAAACTAAGACTAACACTATCCATCCACCGAAACTCTGTCAAAGAAAGCATGCATTAAAACTCTGTTTTAAACTCTAACTGATCTATTTTAGCATACAAAAATTCTAGTTTATTATTTAATCACACAAGGGTTAGTGGCTTAAGCTTAATCTTATTTATACTAACTAAGAAGTCATTGCATACTAACAAGATCATTCATATTAACCTGCAAAAGGAAACTAGCACAATTAAACTATAACAACAATTTATACAGTGAGAAAACAAGATGACAATTCATGTACAAGAAAAGAAATAAAAATACATCTATGTTATTTAATTCACAAGTAAATACATAGGATATTTACCCAGAATGCTAGTGGGCCCCCCAGCAAGTCGTGGTCACTCTTCAAATGCACACCATGAACTTCAACAAAGCGATTTCACCATTAAAACTAAAAACGCAGGTTTTACACAATTCTGGCAGAACAATAATAAAAATTGTCTTTCTCTCTAACTCTCTATTCCTGAACTTTTTCTTAACTATTGTTTGACCACTGAGGTGGTATTTATAAGATTTACAAACTGAGAGGTCGACCAATGGAGGGTCAATCCTCTTCTAAAAATAGTAAATTGCATTTAAGATGCCCTAACTGTCAAAATAAGGCGAGCCAATAATTTCCCACCATAACAACCCAAATCGAGTTGTCAAGAGTTCAGTAGTTGGAGGCCACAAGCATGAGAAAAACCCATGTCTTTGATTCTCCCATCACTGGACGCCAATACCATAACCACCAAATCGCCCATTGTTTTTGTGCAGGACGGAGTGTCGGATGGAGTACCGGATGGAGTATTGGACTGAGTGTCGGATGGAGTACCGGATGGAGTATTGGACTGAGTGTCGGATGGAGTACCAGATGGAGTATTGGACTAAGTGTCAGATGGAGTACCAGATGGATTACTGGACTGAGTGTCGGATGGAGTACCAGATGGAGTATTGGACTGAGTGCTGGTTGGAGTGTTGGACTGAGTGTCGGAAGCAAAAACAAGCTACGATTTTTACCTGTGACATACAAAACATGAATTAGTCTCCTGGGATCATAAAAACATACTAATTTAAACTCAAAATCATTGCAAAACATGAATTATGAATACACGGTGTGGATCATAGCATTTTGACGCAAAATCTCTTCAAAACTTCTTCAAAGCATGAAAACACATATACACATTCGGAAAAAAGGATCTAAGTAACGTCATAAAATCGATCATATCACGGGCCCAACAAACACCGTGGCATATCTAAGAAGCCATGGTTTACTCAAGTTCTTGAAGACTCAAAGCATGAGGAAGCAAGTGCTTCTTATGGAGAATTTGATAAGGATGTGGGATGCCAATGACCAACTTTTCCACGTGGGTCCCCATACTCTTGACATAGAGATGAAGGATGTTACTTCCTAACAGGGCTCTCCAAATGGGGGGAACCTATTATTTTGGTCGATCATCAGGGAACTGAGATGTCGTTCAATGAATACATTGCTCGATATTGTAGGGATGGTACCTGAAAGAAAAGTGGGAAGATATCCATCAAGGACATCATGGATTTCCCATTATGTATGATCCTCTTCACTATCACCAAGTTAGTGGGAATCACAAGGCCACATCTTGCTTCAAAATCTCATATGGTGTATGTTATTGAATGTCTTAATCCCAAAGTGTTTAATTGGTGTGGGGGATTGTTGGTGAATTTGAAGGACCAAATTGTTGATGTTTTGGTAGTTGTAGGAGGTATTAACCTCCAATATAACCTTTGTACTTAGAGTAGAATATTCCAGAAGCAAGAGATCCATTAAACATTTGTGGAAATACCCTAGAAGAGAAATCTCCCCAATAAGATTAATAGTAAAGTAATAGAAGGCTCCAGAAAGTGAGGTTGGGACCACATGAAAAGGCACCTTGGAAAACTAGGATAAATAGAGGCTAGGCGCTCCTCATTTAAACACACACATACTCACTCACTCATCTAGGGTGCAAGTTTAAGGAGCAGAAGTTGCAGCAGAAGGAGGCGCAATTATGGAGAGGGTAGTGCAGCAGTTGTCATGGTGTAATCTTAGTATTTCTGGTAGCTCTCTTCTGCGCTTCTCTTAGTAAAGGTACACTTCTCTTGGTAAAGGTACGCTCTCTTGATATTGTGTTATTACCACAGCAGTATTGGTATTTTTGGTTAGGGTTTATCTGTTGTTTCTAGTGGACTTGCCAGAATCTATATAAGAAAAGGTTACTATGATCAAGGGTGGCATGTGTAAGTGCCTATGGTTGGGTGACAATAATGTGAAATTGTCTACGATTAAAAGAGAATTACCAAAATTTTAACATGGAATCAAAGTTGGTTACCTTCCTAACAGTCTAACCACTGGAAGGAAGATCACATTTGTCATAGTAACTTGTCGATGCATATTTCCATTGTACATTGTTGCTACATCTTTCAATAGTACCTTGGTGTTGAATCTTGTCATTGCATCTTGCCATACTTACCTTGTCGCGGTACTTTACCGTTGCATCTTGTTGCAGTACCTTGCCACTGCAGTGAGCTTGCCGCTACAACACACTCTCTTTCTTAAGCTCACTGAGCATCATTTCCAAGGCGTTGGGACCTATATTTTCACGAAGCAATTCCTCCTACCCGCATGCACACCCTTGCAACACTCTGGTTGTAGTTCTTTAAAGTTCATAAATTTGAAATTTCTCAGATCTAGGTTTTCTACCGATGAAAATGTCAACCGGTATGAAATTTGAGGATAGATTGGATGGAGAAGATAACTTCAGATCATGGAAGAACTCTAGAAGAGAATGAGCTATTGGATCATGTCAAGCAGATATTTCCATAATCAAAAAAATAAGATGCCAAATAAAAGTTCAGGAAGAATGAGGTCAAGGCCAAGAGGATCTTGACAGATTCAATTAAGGATCTTAGATCTAGTGCACTCAAATGAATCCCAAGAGTTGGAGGTAGCAGTGACGATGTCTCCTACAATAGAGAACAACCCAAATAGGACAACAGTAGCAAGATACCAGGTTTTCATATCAGCTTTGATATTTTACATTTTTGCAACTTAAGCAAGTGTTGTAATTAGAATATAAGTCTTTAGAGTTCTATGATTGATATTGTTATGAAATGTTTAGTAACACCTGAATATTATTGGTATGATTTGCATGCTCATTTTTCATTATTGATGATGGACATGTTTGCAAGATGAAATTGATCTCTTCTAGGAGATTTTGTTGTCTTTTGTTTCTTGTTTCAGGAAGGTTACCTTGGAAGAATGATTGGTCACAACACTAGAAGAGTGTTGAAAATTTGTGTTCCTATTATTGTATTTTGTTTTGACTCTTGCTGCAAGAAGGTCAAAAGTGATAGTTATGAGAAGGAGCTATTGTGACGATTGCTCATGTTCTTGTTTTATTATTATAAGAATGTTATTCTTGTATGTTGTTTTCCATTTTTGTTGCTCTTGTTCTAGGCAGGTCACAGGTGATAGCTCTGAGAGGGAGATATAATGACAGTTGCAGGAGGAAACAGATTAGATGGTCTCTAGCCGAGACATGGAGATGAATATCCAAACATAGAGGTGTGTACATAACCGTACACATCCATGTAAAAAAGGAAGGAGGATGAAGTCATAACCTTCTGGAAAGAAGGGTATATTTTTAGATATAGTGAGACATCGAAGGCATATAGAGTTTGCATCCCTGGTTACAGATAGATCAAGATTAGCAAAGACATTACATTCAATGAGGATGTAGCCTTTAGTATATTGAGGCAAAATCATACACATGAGATCCATGATGAGGAGCCTGAAGCTCCTAAATTTGTAGATACATATGCAGATAATGACGTTGTACCAAAAGAGCATGGTCCAAAGGACCATGATATGGCAGAACCAAAAATACCTACAAAAACGAGTACGAAGAAAAGAAGAACAGTTTTGGCTCATGAGATTATTTAGGATGCCTAGAAGTATGGTGCTCCAAATGCATCTTTCAGAGAAATCAAGAAACCTCGACCATATTCCATTTACGTGGAATTGTTATGTGATATCATTGATGTTGAGCCTACCTGTTTTGAAGAGGATGAAGAGAATAAAGTATGGAAGGATGTTATGATAGAGGAATATCAGTCCATCATTAAGAATGATGTTTGGGATGTGGTTCTGAGACCGAAAGAGAAATTAATTGTGAGTTCCAAATGTATATACAAGATGAAACACTCAACATATGGTAGTATCGAGAAGTACAAGGTAATATTTGTGGCTTGTGGGTTCTCCCATAAAGAAGAAATAGATTATGAGGAGACATTTTCTCCTACGGTGAGATACACTTTGATTATATCTATACTTGTGATAGTTGCAATAATGAAATATAAGGTACAATAGATGGACGTGAATACAACTTTTTTGAATGGTGTAGTAGAAGAGGAAGTCTACGTGGAGCAGCCACAAGGTTTCGAGACATATGACAGGAAAAGAAATGTGTGCAAGTTGAAGAAAGCCTTGTATGGATTGAAGCAATCACCCAGGGCATGGTACGGTAGAATTGACAGATTTCTAATGAGCTTGGGTTTTACCAAGAGTAAATAAGATCCCAACCTTTACTACAAGGTTGAGGATAGTGGACCAATGATATTGTTGTTATATGTGGATGACCTATTTCTAACAAGGAACAGGAATTTCATCGCCAAGTGCAAGAGAAATATTGCATTAGATTTCAAGATGAAAGACCTAGGCATGATGCATTATTTCTTGGGTCTAGAGGTGTGGCATAAATCGAACGAGATATTCCTTAGCCAAGGAAAATATGCTATAGAAATCCTAAAGAGATTTGAAATGATGGATTGTAAATCCATTCCCACACTGATGGTGATGAACCTCAAGTTATTGAGTGATACTTCTTCATATACTATGGATGTCACCATGTATAGGAAGATGATTGGTTTTTTGATGTATTTGATGAATACTAGGCTAGATATATGCTTTACGGTAAAAAATTTGAGTCAGTATATGGTTGAACCAAGACATGTTCACTTGATTGCGGAAAATCATGTATTAAGGTACCTAAAGGGTATGATAGACTTTGGAATCTGATATGTCTCGGATTTTAAGATAAGATTGCAAGGCTATGTTGATTTAGATTGGGAAGGTAGTTTCATAGATCGGAAGAGTACATCAGGATGTTTCTTCAGTTTGAGGTCAACTATGATTTCATGGCTTAGCAGGAAGCAGACTAGTTTGGAACTCAGTATGGATGAGGTAGAATACATATCAACATGTTCATCTAGTAGCAAAGTTGTGTGGCTTCAGAAGTTGCTTGCAGGGTTGTTTGATCTCGAGTTAGAGGTGACTTGTATTTTTTGTGACAACCAAAGAAATTAAGTTGTATGATAACCCATTCTTTCATGACAAGTCCAAGCACGTCAATATCAAGTACCATTGTATCTAATATCTGGTGAAAAATGGAGTTGTGAAGCTCTAGTATATTGGTACATACTAGTATATAGAAGATTTTTCGACCAAGCCTCTATCAAAGGTAAATTTTGATTACTTCATGGACAAGCTTGGCATGGTCCATAAGGACTTCCCTCATAAGAGGGAGTGATGATTCACATATGTGATTCTTGGGGTAGTAGCTTACAAAGTGTGGAAGTAGTGGGTAGTCATTTGCAGGTATGTTAGTTTCCCATAATCCATATGGATTAGGTAGTAGCATAGTTCTGTGTGTGAACTGGCTCAAACTGAATAGTTTCCCAGACTCTGTAAGGATTGGGTAGTAGAGTAATTCTATGTGTGAACTGGCTCAAACTGATAAATGGCCCAGCCTCCATGTGGATTGGTTAGTAGCATAGTTCTATGTGAACTAGCTAGTTTCCTATCTTTGAGTGAGCTAGATGAAGTCTTGTAATGACATAATATTTGAGAGGACATTGAAACCCATAAGGTATGGTAGGACAACGAGGTTGTTCCCACTAGAGAGATGCTACATGTTTTGATGAGGCCCTATATGTATGAATGTGACATGACCATCAGATAGTCTATGTGTGACTATGAAAGAGCCAATGTATGGCTATGATGGTGACTTTGATGTATTGATTCATTAGATATTCTCTGTGTGACTATGATAGATCATGTTTGGATATGATGGTGATACTTGTGACATGATCTGTTTGATCATGAGATGGCCTGTATGGTTGTGGTGATGCTACCTGTAGACTGGTATACAAGACCATGCGAGTCTTTTCCATGCCATGTGAGATGGATGGATGTGATTGAGAACATTGCATGAAGAACATCATAGTTAATACATCCCTAGTTAAGAGGGAGTGTTGATTTTTTTGTAGTTGCGGGAGATATTAACCTCTGGTATAACATTTATACTTAAAGTAGAATATTCTAGAAGCAAGAGAAACATTAAACATATGTGGAAATACCCTAGAAGATAAGTCGCCCCAAGAAGATTAATATTCAAGTAATAGAAGGCTCCAAAAAGTGAGGTCATCCCTGTAGACGATTAAAATCGCAACGAGGATTTCACCCACAAAGTATTGCTAAAGCCTAATATAAAACTATGTTAACAATATATAATACTAGTAGGTGGGACCCCCTTGTAGAATGGAGGATCAGATATAGTCTTATTACACATTTTATGTTGTTGTTTCGATGTTGCTCATGGGGTTCTACATGATTGATGATGAAATATTGGTTTTGTTGCAACATAATGGCAGATGGATAATGCATTTGATGTGTTGATTCCGTTATTCTAAGCTCTAAATTTCCATGTTATGAATGGATTATATTTATTATTATTACATGTCTATTGTCGCCGTGATTCATTACATGTTACAACTACACAAGACACATGTTAGTAACAACCAGAGACAAGAGAAATATGAAAAAAATCCAAGAAAGGGAACTATACTATACTATGCTATGTTATATTATGTGCAAATGAAATCAAAAGGGATTATTATTAGTCCTAACTAGCATGGTTAGTGGCCATACAAGTATTATTGAGTTATATTGGGCGCATTTGATATATGTTATGGTATGGTTTTGGCAATGGTTAATATGATGTAGGGTGGCACAATTGGAAAGCAATTTGTGCAAGTTTCGATGCATGGAGTTAATAGCATGGATTAATGGTATGTTTTTGGATGGATGTCGTGTACTATGAATTGAATGAAATGGAGGATGGAAGCGATGTGCAGTAAATGCACGTCACTCCATACTTCTCCCATTGTGTTTTCACCCTAGCATGGTTATTGTTCATTTGGTTTTTTGTTGTGCTTAAGCTCCGATAATCAAGCACGGGAGGAATTGCTCGACCAGCTCTCATTTTTAAGGCCATTGGTTATAGGTATGGCTCTTTTCTCCCATCCATGAATTCACTCTGTAATGAAATAAACACTGGCTCGGTAATGTGTTGGTCTGTGTTTTCTTGAGATTGAAAATTGTGTAAACGCGTGGTGTTTCTCTGGAATGAATGTGTGTTATTCATTTGAAAATGGAAAAATTGATGGTTGGAGTTGTGATTTCATTGGTTGTTCTTTGTGGTGGAAAATGTGATGGCACTATGTTGTCTTTATGGGTAGTTGGAGGGTTTTACTCTGTTTATCCTTATTGTCTGCCTCCTCACAATTGTGGTAACCATATCCAATCGTATTCGGTGCTATGGGGTTACTGTGTATATTTTGAACCACCTTTTAGTCACTGTATATCTTTTCACCTGGTCGTGGTTTTATTTTTTTGGTATTGGCATTAGCACAGTTGGTTGTTGGGTGGTCATTATGCGAAGAAGTATGCTTTAGGGTCGATTGGTAGTATCTGGGTCTGCATTTCTATCGTCATTGTTATAAATTGTCTGGGTTTCGAAAAGGGCGAAGGTTATGCCTCTGCACATTCTTGGTGTTTGTTACTATTCAGTGAGCAATTGTTTCTCCTCTGCATCGTTGCTTACCTTACCTAGTGTTGAAATGTCACCCTATTTTACAAAGCTAAGGGTTAAGGTTTGTGGTTCCACCATTCTTGTCTTGAAGGGTTCTCACCTGCTATTGATATGGTCAACTCTAGTCTCCTTGTGTTTTGGTGATCGAGCAAACCCTTGATTATTTCTTGTGTTCATGGGTATAGAGCCTGATTTTGATAAACTCAATGGTCACACTCTGTTGGGTATCTTGTCGACTGTCATAAGTTTGTTGAGTAGTATTGACATTGGTTTTTTATTATTGGCTCGTCTCTATTTGAGAGGGTGGTTGGAGAGTTGTAATTGGAAATGATAATTGGTACACAGTCTTTGCCTCCTTTTGTTGTGTCAGTTGAATCGATAACTTGGCATTTTTATAAATTGATTGATTGGGATTAAATAGTAATGGGAAGTCACAGAGATTCCTCTTTTCATTATGCGTGGTCTGTGTGTTCCTACAGAGTGGTATAAATTGAATTTTGTGGTTGTTGTGTGTTTAATTTATCCTGATCGGGATCATTACTAATTGGAAATTTGATGAATGGGACTTGGTTGATATTGTGTATGGTTTATGGAAACATCGTGCGTCGTTTTGTTTTATTGCACCATCAGAGATGAAGCATGGGGTTCTTGTAGTATGGTTCCATTAAAATTTTACTTGTTAATGTTGTCAAAAGAGTGGAATCGGGCATGTTTTAAAAGAGTCTGCTCAACTCTTGAAAGACCTGTGTCTATGTTTGATTTGAGGATTTGAAAATTATGGACAATGGTTGATATTTTTATATGTTGAACAGAGTTAAAGCAATATGATTGTGTGTGCCTTGTGATTTTGTTTTAAATATAAAATGGAAGAAATGAAAAGAAACAAAATTCTTTTTACAGGATGTTATAAAGGCATAGTGATTCTGAGTATGATGATACAATGTTAATAAAAAGTGTTGAATATTTTAATATGGGACAAGGAACAAGTTTTAACACACAGTAATTGTTTAGTTGGTGTTGGATCGTTGGAATTAAATACAGAATTGTTTTATGGATTACTAAATTGATTTTACGAACAGTATTCGCTCTTTTCCCTACCATTATTTCACTTTTCGCACATTGCAATCCCCTTGCCTTCCCATATTCACTATCCACTCCCTATTCCTAAACTTTAATTACAGTTAAGATAAATTATGTATTATGACAGTTAAAGGATCGCAGAGAAGAATTACAATGATATATTATTTTGTTTTACGATACAATTGATTGTTTGATGTGTGTGAGCAATAATCATGATCTTTTCCCCTTCATTTTAACATTTTTCGCTCAATACAACCCCTCACATATCCCAGAACCCTTGTTCACCCTCTGTTCATTGACAACTATTAAATGATTTGTATAGATTGGATTGCATGAGTCTGATATGTTGCTGAGCCAAATTTTATTTCATCTTTAAAAGAGTTGTCATGTATGGTTGTTAAAGAAACTATTTGCTAATCAATAATGCATACAGGAATGATGTTTTTCAGCAGAGGTAGCCATGGTCAGGGTAACCGAGGCAGAGGTAATTGGAACAAGTTCCCTAGAAGGCCAAGATTCTCTATACACTTTGATGCAGACTCACAAGAGTTAGGACAACTATTTCAAGATGGATTCTTTAACTGGATTGGGCAAGGAGTGGTCCAACCTAGTCCTGAAAGGCCTCCCTTCCAACCCCCACAGGTCCCTGGTATCCCAGTGCCCCCTCATGTTTCACTGCAACCTGAAGTCCCTGAAAACAATGGATGGCAAGTGATTGTCCACCCGACAATCTCCCAACATCATGGCTGGCCTAACTTATCTCTACCTACTCCTCCACCTATAAATCAAATTTCCCAAGATTCCCCTATCCACACACCAATACAATCTTCTCATGCAAGTAAAAGGTTAAAAACTGAGGCCCACCATGCTCCTGACAAGGGAAAGATTTCCTCCCAGAGTGGAAAATATGGATTTTAAATATTTTTATTTTTATTGATTGATTCAGAACAGTTGACTTCTGAGATTTTGGACAACACTCTATTTTTGGATATATGGGTAATATATTTTTGGAAATAATTTCAATTATCATGGATATAAATTGTCAAATATGAAAGTGATGATGGGAGTCACAAGGAGGGATGTTTTTTTTGATTAGCTAGTTGTGTTATGATTGTTAAAGAACTAAAGGGAGTCACAAGGGGTCCCACCTACTAGTTATTGTTTATTAAAAACCCTTATTATGATTTTATTACTTTTCCCCCTTAACTAAAAAGTTGGTTGAGTTTTAGTTAACTTAACTAAAGAAGTAGTTCAACTACTTCAACCAATTCTAATTTGCTTAAAGGAAAAAGGAAAAGGAGGAACAAGTGGAGAATAGAAGGAGAAGCATAGTAATTCTTGCTCTTTAAGTTTTGTTGAGATAATTCAGTTTTCATTCATTCCTTAATTCATTATAAACCTAATTCTTGTTTATGATAGCAAGGTCCTATTGTAGACAACAAGATTCAGGGATGAATTACATCATTCAGACACTTGTTTCTTAGAGGTGTTGATCTATCTTTAATAGTCTGTGTAGACTTGTTTGTTTGTGAATTAAATTTCATGACTAACAAAGGCTATTGTGCAAAGTCGAGTGGGCAGCAATTTGTGGCTAGATGATCCAGCTTTTAAAGTTCAATTTTTTACTTTCTATCAGAAGTCCTTTTGTATGTTTCATCGGGGACATCTAAGTTTGACTTTGGTCCAAAACTTCCTCAGGAAATTTTGTAAAGAGAATGATTCTTTTGATGAATTGGAATGAAATAAATGATTGCTTTATGTCTCATCTGTTTTGATTATTGACTTGTTGTCTTTACTTTTGTCTCTATATTCATTTTAGCATCTATTATGTTCATAAAATTACATAAATAATGAATTTTTCAGCAAGCTTTTATTTATAAAAAAAAAACTAGCCTAAGCACTTGTAATCAATACTTGTGAATTAGGATACAAATTTTGATGGCTATAAACATAGGGTGATATTCTCGTCTATCTTTCTTTATCCAAGTAGGATCCTAAAATGTTTGAGTAAGATCATTTCATATCTTTTCCTCAACATTTATTTTGCAACCTTACTGGGGAGATCTTCAATATCGCTCAAGTTGATTTTTATTCTTTATTATCATCGAATATATCTATTTTTCTGATATTGAATCTTTGATTGGTTGTTTCTTAATGACTGTACATGTTGCAAGGCAGCCCAATATTGAGCCCAGTCTTCAAGATCGGACCAGCATTGCTTTGAATTTTCTTAACACCATTTTAGACATTGTTAATACTCAGGATGAGCTAAATCATTCTTGGGCAGCAATTGAACGAGACATTAGTGCCCAAGAACGTTGGGAAGCTAGACGTAGACAGCCTAGAAATCAGCAATAACCTTCTTGTTTCTTTGGCTTTGGCCTTCTTTTCATGTCCTTAGACTCTTGTGTTTCTAGGAGAAGAAGAGGCTTATCACCTGAAATTAATCCTATTGTTGAGATAGGAAAAAGGAATGTCGTGTTATCAAACCAACAAAGTGCTCTAAGGAGAACCTTGGTTGATTCATCCAATTCGTCTTTTTCTCCCTTCCCTATCATCCACAAGATGGTATCTAGTGGTGGATCTAGTGGCACTAGAAGTGCTTCCTCCTCTTAGTCTTCATATTTGTCAGTGATTGGTAGCTTATATAACCACCATGTCCCTGTCCAATCTACCACAAACCCCACCAAAGTCATCAAAAGGTATGGGATTTTTCAATTTGAAGAAGACGCTACAACCACACCATGGCATGTATATTCTCCTCTTAACTTAGCACCTTCTACTCATCCACTTCCTAAATTCAAAGAACATCTTCCCAGGTTTTCAGGAAATAACATTGTCACTACAAACGAACACCTGGTGACATTTTCTAACTCTCTTCACAACATAGGAGACAATGACAACGATACTTGCATGTGCTTGTTTATCAATTCCTTGGAAGGAAAGGTTGCAACCAATTTCTTTGACCTTCCTCATAAGATTCTATCTACTTGGGAGGATTTAGTCTATTGGTTCAAATTCACTTATGGGAAATCTAAAATCCCAACTGAGCAGTTACGGGAGTACAATAACATCGCCTATAAAAATGGTGAGACCATCAAGTCCTTCAACTTGCGTTTCACTAAGTTATACAATCAAATCCCTAAACTCATTCGACCTCATAACCAAGCCGCTTTCATGCATTATTATAATGCATTACCTTCCCCCTATCGTCATAGGATTGAAGAAAAATCCATTGATAACCTCGGTTTTGCTCTGCATACTTCTTTAGAGTATGAAGAACAACTTGAAAGAATAGGTCTTCCTCAGGGATAATCGGTTAAACAGACAGACATGTCCGCCCTCTTATAGATAGTACAAGATATGAATAATCGTATGATAGCATATGAGAGAAAGGGAAATGTCTCCCCTCTCACCCCTGGAGCTTCATCCTCATTTGCACCCCCCTTTAGAAATCCAATTGAAAATAATTTTCAGCCTAAAGTTATCATGCCTCAAAATTTGTGTAACTTTTGCAAGGAACACCATGAGGAAACCACATGTGAAGTAAGGAAGAGCTCTAGAGATAAGATCTTTGGTAAAATACCAGAAACTACCATCGTTGTCCTAGATTTTGCAGCGCCATAAGATTTCATGATCATCAATACTAAGAACAAATCCTACGCTCCCAAAGGAAAATATGATCTTCCTTGCAGTTCTTCTAGCCCGAGCTCATCCTCACCAGCTGCTACTATTCAGGTTCCTAAGGTTCCTAATAGTCAAGGAATTACCTCCCCTCTCCCCTCTTCCAAATACAATATCCCGAATCAGTTGGCAAACAACAAAGCATATGCAACCCTTCTGGACATGGTTGTCATCCTTAAACAACATAGGCATCTAAAACAATTCATGGAAGGAAAATATTTTGTTGTAGCCAACCTCTCTAAAGAGGTAAATGAAGAGGAATCATCTATAAATAAAGTGGGTGTACATAACTTTAGATACCCTATAAAGAATCCCCCTTTTTATATTTATGTAAATATTATGGATAAGATCGCCCATTGTTGCCTCATTGATGGCGGTTTGGACCCAAGTGTGATGTCAAAGATTATTGTGGAAGAGATAGGCTTGTATTTTACAAACGAAAACACTAGAAGCATGCTCTCTTATAATAGTCTACAACAAACGACCATAGGTGAGATTAAAGATGTGACCTTATTTTTGTGCGCACATCCTGAAATAAGGACAACCCTTAGTATTTAGGTAATTGATATGCCAGTAAGAAACTACTCAATCATCTTGGGAAGATATTGGAAAGCTTTGATGGGTGGATACCTCTCACTCGACGGGGCACACTTATCCATTCTTCCTAATGGTAAAAACATTATAGTCCTTAGAGAGGGAATGATTTCACCTTATATAGAAAGTGTTCCACAACCTAATATGAACTATATCAAAGAGGACCTAGGGGTGTATTCCATATTTGTTGAAGAGGATAACATTCCCTTGGAACAAATTGATTTAGATGATGGTATGTGACACATGCACTTTGATGGTTCATGCTCTAGTGAAGGTAACGGAGCTGGCATTATCTTGATTTCTCCCGTAGGAAAAATCCATAACTTTTATTATAGGTTGGAGTTTGCTTGCACAAATAATGTCACTAAATTTGAAGTTTTATTATTAGGCATTGAAAACGCCTATAATATTGGTTGTGGTCACCTTTCAGGTTTTGGAGATTTCGAGCTTGTTGTGAACCTTGTACGTAAGATATACTCTCCTAGCAACAAATTGATGAAACTATACACCCAAATTGTTTGGGCACTTATCTCAAACCTATTATCTTTCAACATTAATCATGTTAAGAGGGAGTTAAACTCAATGGTTGATCGGTTAGCTATTTTTGCAGCTTCTCCTAATCAATAACTTCTGCCACATAGACCTGATTGTACTTTTCAATCTCTATATCTTCCACATATCCCTGAAAATATAGAATCTTGGCAGGTCTTCCCTAGAGATGAGAGCATATGTGCTTTCATTCAAAATGAACCTTATAAGCCCAAGCTGGAAATTATATCCATAGAAGATAGCAATATTCATAAGGGCTTGACTCCTCTAGAGAGTTCGTTTTCATCGAGTGATGTACGAAATAAAGAGAAACATAAAGAAGAGGAGTCAAAAAGGAAGGTGGGTGAAACCATCTCCTTGAACATTGGGACACCCGAATCTCCAAAGAATGTTAAAATAGGTGCCAAATGTTCTAATGAAGAGAAAATGAAGTTTGCCAAGATACTTGGTGAATTTCATCATGTTTTTGCTTAGTATTGTGAGGATCTTCGTGGTTTTGATCTTGATCTGATACAATATTTCATTCCCATCAAGGAAGGCATAAAACCAGTTAGGCAAAAAAAAAGACCTATCAACCATGCACTGGAAGCAACTATTCGAAAGGAGTTGGGAAAATTCTTGAAGGATGGAATTATCCTTCCGGTCAAGTATTCTGAATGGATTTCAAATTTGGTTCATGTTCGGAAAGCCACTAATCAGATCAGATTTCACGTTGATTTTTGCGCATTTAATTGGGCTATTATGAAAGATCACTTTCCTCTCCCTAACATACAAACGATTTTGCAGCAAGTTGCAGGGTCATAGATGATGCCCTTACTTGAATTTTTTTTTGTTACAATCAAATCAAGGTAAAAGGGGCAGATAAATACAAAACCACCTTATTACTCATTGGGGTATCTTGACTTATGAATGTATGCCTTCTGGCTTATCTGATGAGAGTATCACTCTTAAAAGGCCTATGCAAATAAATTTCAATGATTTGATCGGTAAGGTTATTCATGTCTATCTTGATGATCTAATCGTGTACTTTAAAGGGTTATAAATTGTCTCAAAGTTTCAAGAATTGTGGTCGGGTCCTTTCAAGATCGCTTTTGTCTTAGGTACTAACTCTTACATTCTAAAATATTTACATGAGAGATTGTTTTCCTACAGCACTAGTGGTTCTCACTTGAAGCACTATGTGGAACCAACTTGAAAAGTTTTAATGCTATTTGGATTTTTTGTATATTACTAGTCTAGTTCTTCTTTATTTTCCACCATTTTTTTTCATTTCTGCTTTTACAGTAGCTTAATTTTGCTTCCTTTTTAATAGATTTCATGTTGCTTTTGCAATTCTGTCATTTTATTTCTGTTGTTTTAAATTTTGTAGTCCCATTTCTGTCATGAATTTTATTTCTTTTCACCTTTTAGTTTATTTTTTGGTCAAAAATAAGATGGTGGATGAGTTCTTCCACAGTAACACTCCTGCAAGGTATTGTTAGTCAATAACAATCAAGCTTACATAGTTGTTACAATGTTCCCCCTGAAAGTATAATTGAATTTGTTATCTGATTTCATTGTTGTCTTATAAAGAATTGGTCATTTCCCGCTTCTTCTTTCCATTTCTTCATCCATTTGAGGGTTAAAAGAGCAATTCCATAAATTTTTCTCCTTGAAGTAAAGAGAAAATTTTGGCTGAATGATTATGCATACAAGGATAAAACCCCTCATATTAACACTTTTCATGAGTTATTCCCAAATTATCGGTCATTTTTCCATTAAATCCACCCACTTCCCCTTGTTGCATAATCATTCTGGTTATACTTTCTTGATCCTATGTTCTTGGTCTGGGAAACCATATGTTCTGAGTTCTTAATCTGTTGAAAACGGATTTCCTTGTGGAGTCACCAGTTTTTCGATGATTAAAATCGCAACGAGGATTTCTCCCACAAAGTATTGCTAAAGCCTATTATTTAAAACTATGCTAACAATATATAATACTAGTAGGAGGGACCCCCTTGTAGACTCGAGGATCAGAGATAGTCTTATCACACATTTTATGTTGTTGTTTCGATGTTGCTCACAGGGTTCTACATGATTGATGGTGAAATATTGGTTTTGTTGCGACATAATGGCAGATGGATAATGCATTTGATGTGTTGATTATGTTATTCTAAGCTCTAAATTTCCATGTTATGAATGGATTATATTTATTGTTATTACATTGCTATTGTCGCCATGATTCATTATTTGTTACACCTACACAAGACACATGTTAGTAACAACAAGAGATAAGAGAAATATGAAAGAAAAAAAAAAGGGAACTATACTATACTATGCTATGCTATATTATGTGCAAATGAAATCAAAAAGGATTATTATTAGTCCTAACTAGCATGGTTATTGGTCATACAAATATTATTGATTTATATTGGGCGCATTTGATATATGTTATGATATGGTTTTGGAAATGGTTAATATGATATGGGGTGGCGCAATTGGCAAGCAATGTGTGCAAGTTTCGATGCATGGAGTTAATAGTATGGATTAATGGTATGTTTTTGGTTGGTTGGCGTGTACTATGTATTGAATGAAATGGAGGATGGAAGTGACATGCAGTAAATGCATGTCACTCCGTACTTCTCCCACTGGGTCGTCACCCTAGCATGGTTATTTTGCATTTGGTTTTTTGTTGTGGCTAAGCTCTGAGAATCATGCACAGAAGGAACTGCTCAACCAACTCACATTTTTAAGGCCATTGGTTACAGGTATGGTTCTTTTCTCCCATACATGAATTCTCTCTATAATGAAATAAACTTTGGCTCGGTAATTTGTTGGTTTGTGTTTTCTTGAGATTGGCAACTATGTAAATGCGTGGTGTTCCTCTGGAATGAATGTGTGTGTTATTCATTTGCAAATGGAAAAATTGATGGTTAGAGTTGTGATTTCATTGGCTATTCTGTGTGGTGGAAACTGTGATGGCACTCTTTTGTCTTTATGGGTATTTTGGTTGGAGGGTTTCACTCTGTTTATCCTTATTGTCTGCCTCCTCGTATTTGTGGTAACCATATCTGGTTGTATTCGGTGCTATGGGGTTACTGTGTATATTTTGAACCACCTTTCGATCACTGTATATCTTTTCACCTGGTCGTGGTTTTAGTTTTTTGGTATTGGCATTAGCACAGTTGGTTGTTGGGTGGTCATTATGCCAAGAAGTATGTTTTAGGATTGATTGGTAGTATTGGGGTCTGCATTTCTATCAGCATTGTTATAAATTGTTCAGGTTTTGAAAAGCACAAGGGTTATGCATCTGCGCATTCTTGGTGTTTGTTATTATTCAATGAGAAATCGTTGCTCCTCTGCATCGTTTCTTACCTTACTTGGTGTTGAAATGTCACCCTATTTTACAAATCTAAGGGTTAAGGTTTATGATTCCACCGTGCTTGTCTTGAAGCGTTCTCACTTGTTGTTGATATGGTCGACTCCAGTCTCCCTATGTTTTGGTGATTGAGAAAACCCTTGATTATTTCTTGTGTTCATGGGTATAGAGCTTGATTTTGATAAACTCAACAATCACACTCTGTCGGGTATCTTATCGACTGTCATAAGTTTCTTGAGTAGTATTGACAGTGGTTTTTTATTATTGGCTCGTCTCTGTTTGAGCGGGTGGTTGGAGAGTTGTAATTGGAAATGATAATTGGTATATAGTCATTGCCTCCTTTTGTTGTGTCGTTGAATCGATAACTCATCATTTTTATAAATTGATTGATTGGGAGTAAATGGTAATGGACAGTCACAGAGATGCCTCTTTTCATTATGTGTGGTCTGTGTGTTCCTACAGAGTGGTATAAATTGAAGTTTGTGGCTGCTGTGTGTTTAATTTGTCCCGATCAGGATCATTACTAATTGGAAAGTTGATGACTGGGACATGGCTGAAACTGTGTATGGTTTATGGAGACATCGTGCATCATTTTTTTTTATTGCACCATTAGATATGAAGAACGGGGTTCTTGTAGTATGGTTCCATTACAATTTTATTTGTTAATGTTGTCAAAAGAGTGGAATCGGGAATGTTTTAAAAGACTCTGTTCAAATCTTGAAAGACATGTGTCTATGTTTGATTTGAGGATTTGAAAATCATGGACAGTGGTTGATATTTTTATATGTTGAACTGAGTTAAAGCAATATGAATGTGTGTGCCTTGGGATTTTGTTTTAAATATAAAATGGAAGAAAAGAAAGGAAACATAATTCTTTTTACAGGATTTTTGAAAGGCATAGTGATTTTGAGTATTATGATACAGTGTTAATAAAAAGTGTTGAAGATTTTAATATGGGATAGGGAACAAGTTTTAACACACAGTAATTGTTTAATTGATCACAATAATTGTTTAGTTGGTGTTGGGTCGTTGGCATTAAATACATAATTGTTTTATGGATTACTTAATTGATTTTACGAACATTATTCACTCTTTTCCCTACCATTATTTCACTTTGCGCACATTACAATCCCCTTGCCTTCCCATATTCACTATCCACTCCATGCTCCTAAAATTTAATTACAGTTAAGATAAATTTTGTATTATGACATTTAAAGGATCGCAGAGATGAATTACAGTGATATATTATTTTGGTTTACGATACATTTGATTGATTGATTTCTGTGAGGAATAATCATGATCTTTTCCCCCTCATTTTAACATTTTTCTCTCAATACAACCCCTCACATATCCCAAAACCCTTGTTCACCCCCTATTCATTGAAAACTATTAAACGATTTGTATGGATTGGATTGCATGAGTCTGATATGTTGTTGAGCCAAAGTTTATTTCATGTTTAAAAGAGTAGTCACGTGTGGTTGTTAAAGAAACTATTTGTTAATCAATAATGCATACAAGAATGAGATTTTTCAGCAGAGGTAGTCGTGGTCAGGGTAACCAAGGCATCAGTAATTGGAACAGGAGCCATAGAAGACCAAGATTCTCTATACACTTTGATGCAGACTCGCAAGAGTTAGGCCAGCTATTTCAAGATGGATTCTTTAACTGGATTGGGCAAGGAGTGGTCCAACCTAGGCCTGAAAAGCCTCCCTTCCAAGCCCCACAGGTCCCTGGTATCCTAGTGTCCCCTCATGTCTCATTGCAACCTGAAGTCCCTGAAAATGACGGATTGCAAGAGATTTTCCACCTGACAGTCTCCCAACATCGTGGCTGGCCCAACTTATCTCTACCTGCTCCTCCACCTGTAAATAAAATTGTCCAAGATGCCTCTGTCCACTCACCAATACAATCTTCTCATGCAAGTAAAAGGTTAAAACCTGAGGCCCACCATGATCCTAACAAGGGAAAGATTGCCTCCCAGAGTGGAAAATATGGATTTTAAATATTTTATTTTTATTGATTGATTGAGAACAGTTGACTTCTGAGATTTTGGACAGCACTCTATTTTTGGATATATGGGTAATATATTTTTGGAATTAATTTCAATTATTATGGATATAAATTGTCAAATATGAAAGTGATGATGGGAGTCACAAGGAGGGGTGTTTTTTTTTATTAACTAGTTGTGTTATAATTATTAAAGAACTAAAGGGAGTCACAAGGGGTCCCACCTACTAGTTATTATTTATTAAAACCCCTTATTATGATTTTATTACTTTTCCTCCTTAACTAAAAAGTTGGTTGAGTTTTAGTTAGCTTAACTAGAGAAGTAGTTCAACTACTTCAACCAATTCTAATTTTCTTAAATGAAAAAGGAAAAGGAGGAACAAGTGGAGAATAGAAGGAGAAGCATACTAAGGTTTGCTCTTTGAGTTTTGTTGAGATAATTTAGTTTTCATTCATTCCTTAATTCATTAGAAGCCTAATTGTTTTTTATGATAGTTAGGTCCTATTGTAGACAACAAGATTCAGGGTTGAATTACATTATTTAGACACTTGTTTCTCAGAGGTGTTGATCTATCTTTGATAGTCTGTGTAGACTTGTATGTTTGTGAATTAAATTTCATGACTGACAAAGGATATTGTGCAGAGTCGAGTGGGCAGCAATCTGTGGCAAGTTGATCCAGCTTTTAAAGTTCAATTTTTTACTTTCTATCAGAATTCCTTTTGTATGTTTCATCGGGGACATCTAAGTTTGACTTTGGTCCAAAACTTTCTCAGGAAATTTTGTAAAGAGAACGATTATTTTGATGAATTGGAATGAAAAAAGCGATTGCTTTGTGTCTCATATGTTTTTATTATTGACTTGGTATCTTTACTTATGTCTCTATATTCATTTCAACATCTGTTATGTTCATAAAATTACATAAATAATGAATTTTTCAACAAGATTTTATTTATAAAAAAACTAGCCTAAGCACTTGTAATCAATACTTGTGAATTAGGATACCAATTGTGATGGCTATGAACATAGGGTGATATTCCCATCTATCTTACTTTATCTAAGAGATATCCAAAAATATTTGAGTAAGATCATTTCATATCTTTTCCCCAACAAGCCCCACATGAAAAGGCACCTTGGTAGACTAGTATAAATAGAGGCTAGGCACTCCTCATTTGAACACACACACACACTCACTCACTCAGCTAGGGTGCAAGTTTAAGGAGCATCAGTTGTAGCAGAAGGAGGCGCAAGTCTGGAGAGGGTGGTGTAGCAGTTTCCATGGTGTAATCTCAGTCTTTCTCGTAGCTCTCTTGTGTGCTTCTCTTAGTAAAGGTACGCTTTTATTGGTAGAGGTATGCTCTCTTGATATTGTGTTTTTTCCAGAGCAGTATTGGTATTTTTGGTTAGGGTTTATCTGTTGGTTATAGTGGAATTGCCGAAATATTTCTAACAAAATGTTACTATGCTTAGGGGTGGCATGTGTAAGTTCCTATGATTGGTTGACAATGATGTGACATTGTCTATGGTTAAACAAGAATTACAAAAATTTTAAAACAACTCACCAAGTGTAAGACAGGGAAACAAAAACAATTTAGATATGGATCCTTCTGGTGCCATTCTTCTCAGAATGGGTTCCCTTAATGCACCCATGGATTGAGATTCTTGTGCAACCTATGACCGAGCCACAGATGGAGCGTTGGACTAGTCTTATGTCTCGGTTAGGGGGTCGTCCCCATATTTTCACATTTGATGTTGGATTATCCTTGTGGTGGGAAGATCATATTCCTATGAGTGAGGACTTCCCATACGTCGGGATGGATTTCAGAGGAGACATAGATCTAGTGCTTCCTGAGGGAGCATAGTGGGAACGCATCAAGTAAGTCTTCGAAGAATGTGACCTTGTAACATGTATCTATATATATATATATATATATATATATATATATATATATATATATATATATATATATATATATATATATATATATATATATATATATATATATATATAT
>ML783298.1:359291-395289 GCA_009831015.1 Picea engelmannii
CAATCGAATGATGGTTTTTTTTTTTTTCACTTTTACATGCTTTGTGATTTATGTATGCGCTAGATTCCAGTGTAACATGAAATTCGCAAGTGAATCAGTTACTATGTTAAACTCCCTTGGTATATAACGATATTGAATGTAATCAAATTACATTTCAAGGAAGAAAGCCCTTAATTATAGATGAAGTAATGTACTATCATGAACAGAATAAATGTGGTTGAGTTGAAAGAGCACAAGTTGAGATTTGAGACTAACAATCAGGTGAGATATGCCAAAAGTGGAAGCCTCAGTCAAAAGTACAATAACAGTGTGATATTTTGTGATGTTATTTGCCACAAGGTCAAGAAAAAATCCTCCTGGACTCACTAACTCGTCATTGGGGGAATAGACTGTCCAAGATACAAAAGCATGGTTCTGGGTATGTCAACTAGCACCATCCACAAATACAAAGTATACAAGAAAGGTCATCGACATCTTCTTATTCAAGCATAAAGCAGAATAAGCGACCATATATGAAACAAAACCCTACACACAAAAGAAAAAATCACACCACAACCAAAATACACCAAATATATGGTATAGTAATATACAAAGCATGAATGCGGGATGTCCCTAAGTATAGTACTTCTTGAGGTAGATCCTCTTGAATTTTTAGGTTTTTCCAACAGTTAAAGTATTATATTATTTTTATTATTATTTAATATGCAAAAGGATCACAATGGAAAGATATATATCCATGGAACAATAATATATGTCCTTAGGGAAACCCTCAAGGGGGAGAAAACCCTACAAACTTTCCTCAGTATAGATTCCTCCAACATGTACAATTTCATACAATTCTCTTTCATGAAATCAAGACCAAAGAGACCCAAACACGAACCAAGAATATCCTCCTAGATGAGTGCTTACTACTCTCTTGTACTTATATTCAAAATGAGTGATCAAAATGACTTAATATAACCTTTATTTATACTCTAAAAGACCTAAAAGACATGACTTATCATTAAACCCTTTCACAATTATACTTAGGAATAACCAATACAATAATGCTTAGGAATAAATTCTGAAATTACATAACATATCAACACTCCCTCTTAATGACGAAGGTATTCCATCTGGAATAGACTCTAACACTATCACCATCCATATGAGCTCATGACCATTGACTATCGGACACAAGAATATATGCATCACAGGAAATCCAGAGTGACTTCACAGCATGCATCAAGGCTGGTGGGTAGCTCTCTAATAGCTACAACATGTCATCATGAGACTATCCAATTTCCCTCAGAAAAATTGGATATCTTATGCATGACATCTAGTACCCTACGATAACATATGTACCTTGTCTCTTCAACATGCATCTAGGTCCAGTGGGTATCTCTCCAATAGCTACAACATTTCATCATGACATCCACTACCCTACAATAACATATGAGTCCATCACTCCCTCTGAAGAGGGACTACGTCGACCTTGTCCCTAAAGTACTCGAACTTCATCCTTGACAACATCTTTGTCAGCACATCTACAATCTTCTCATCGGTAGCCACATATTGGAGCCTCACTGCTCCCTTATGCACCATATCCTTGATATAGTGATACATGATTTCGATATGATTCGACTTATCATGAAACATTGGGTTATATGACAACTTTATACAACTCTGGTTGTCACACAAGATACATGTTGCCTCCATCGTAATATCGAATAATCAAATCAGCAATTTATGAAGCCACACTGCTTCGCGACTTGATGCACATGCTTCCACATACTCTGCCTCAACCATACTGAGATTTACACGTGACTACTTCTTACTGAGCCATGAAATCATACCAAATCCCAAAGTGAAGCAAGATCCTAATGTACTTTTCCAGTTTTCAACACTATCATCCCAATCTAAATTTGAATATCCAAGTAGACTGATCTCACTGTCTGCAACATACTTGAGCCCATAATCCACTATACCTTTAAGGTACCTCATCACATGTTTTACTACAATCAGGTGAACACATTTAGGGTCAACCATGTACTGACTCAGGGTGTTCACAACAAAACATATATTTGGTCATCTATTCATCAAATACATCAATGGTCCAATCATCTTCATGTATAATGTAGCATCCACAACCTCTGAAGTCGTATCATCCAGAAACTTCATATTTGATTCCATCGGTGTAGCCATCATTTTACATTCAACATCCCAAACCTCTTCAGGATCTCCACAACATATTTTCCTTGATTTAGGAAGATCTCATTCTTCCTATGTCATACCTCTAGACCCAAAATGTAGTGCATTGAACCTAGGTATTTCATTTTGAACTCTGCAATGAGTTTTCTCTTACACTCATTGATGAGCTTCTCCACTTCTGTCAAGAACAGGTCATCCACATATAGTGGTAATATCACTGGTCCATCATCCTCAACCTTGAAGTAAAGGTTAGAATCTACGATGCTCTTGGTAAATCCCAAGCTCATCAGAAAACCATCAATCTAACCATACCATGCTATCAGTGCCTACTTCAATCCATATAATTCCTTCTTTAACCTACACACTTGTGTCTCCCTGTCATGTGTCTTGAATCCTTGTGGGTGTTCCACGTAAACCTCTTCCTCTATTACCCCATTCAAAAATTTTGTCTTCACATCCATCTAATGAACCTTCCATTTCATCACAATAGCTATTGAAATAACAACCCTTATTGAAGCATATTTTTTCCACAGGAGAAAAATTCTCCTCGTATCCAACTCCTTCCTTCTAAGAAAATCCTCATGCAACAAATATACCATTTTATTTCTCAATGATTCCATCTACAACATGCTTCGTATTGAATATCCACTTGGAGATCACAACTAATTTTTCCTTGGGTCTGGGAACCAGATCCCAAACCTCATTCTTCACTATTAATTGATATTCCTCAATCATGGAATCCTTCCATTCTTTCTTTCCTGCAGCTTGTTCATAGTTGGTAGGCTCTGCATCAATGATATCGCACAATAATGCCACATAGCCAGGATACAACTTTGGTTTCTTGACTTTCCTAGATGATCCATCATGGGAACCATATCTTTGTGCATCTTTGATGGCCTCTTATTCCCAAGATGGTATTCTCTTTTGTGTAGGATTCTCCACAGGCCTCTATGGTTTGGCCATATCCTGATCCTGAGGAATGGTTTCCTCTTCTTCCACTTCTCTTGTCTTTGTGGCTCTAGGAACTCCATTCTCTTCATCATGATATTCCTCTGCATGACCCTGATTTGACTTGTGAAAAGCTACATCCTCATCAAAGGTGACATCCCTGCTAATATCGATCTTTTGGTGATCAGGAATGTATACTATGTAGGCCTTCAATGTGTCAGTGTACCCAAAATATGTACCTTTCTTTCCAGATGGGTTCAACTTTGTTCTCTTGTCCTTGGGTACATGAACATATACAGGACAACCAAATATCCTCAATTGGTTGACCTCTAGATTATCTCCTGAAAAATTTTCCTCTAGTGTCTTATTTTCAAGAAATCAATGGGGACTTTTGTACTACACATACACAGTTGTGATAACAACTTCTTCCCATAGATACATACGTAAATATTGATCATGGATCATCGCCTTCACTACTTCCATAATCATCTGATTCTTTCTCTTTGCCACTCCATTTTGTTGTGGATTATAGGGAATAGAGAGCTCCCTCTTAATCCCAGCTTCTTTGCAGAAATATGACAATTCATCTGAGGTGAACTATCCTCCATTGTCTAATATCAACGTATGCATATTCCTTTCTATTAGGTTTTCTACTAGTGCCTTGAATTCCTTGAACTTACCAAATACTTCACCTTTTGACTTCAAGAAGTAAATCCAATTTTTTTGTGAGTAATCATCAATAAAATATACACAATATATGTACCCACTAAGCGATGGTCCTGACATCAGTCTGCATACATCTGAGTGTACAATATCCAAGACTCCTTTGGCTTTGCTATCACTTATTGGAAACGAGTTCTTCACATTCTTGCCTTGTGCACAAACTTTGCACACACCATCTGGATTCACCTGAATCTCATGTAGTCTTGTTACCATATTTCTCATGGTTGGTAAATCTCTGTAGTGTAGGTGGGAAAATATCCTATTCCATAGCTCACTTAAATTCATAGTGTCATGAATCAATGTTGAACCTAAGTGTCCCTTTAATTTATACATTCCTCCTTCTTGGATACACCGATAACAACTATATCATCAAACATCTTTCCTTTTGGCCACATGAGAACTTATCCATCTACAAATGCAACCCTGAAACCATTCTCATCCAAAGCTTAAATCAAGAGAAGGCTCTTCTTCAAACCTGGTACATAAAGCACATCCTTCATCCTCATTTCCTTCCTGGAATCTATTTTGTAGGACACCTCTCCTACTCCTTTGATTGGATACTAATAATAATTACCCAAATTCACATTATGAGGTGAGTATTTATGTATTAAGTTTGATAGAGAGCCTTTATACCCTGTCATGTGCTTAGAATCACCGCTATCCACCAACCAAGTATCATTTCCAGGGGTGATTGTTCCTTTAAGAGCCGATATTAGGGTGTAGTCATCATCACTTGAATAATATTCTCTTGCAATTTTCTTTGATGGTTCATCATATTCAACGGCATGGGCATGATGCCTCTTTCCATTTTCCTTTTCTTTTAGTTTAAGACTAAGGGGACAAAATTTTGCAACGTGTCCCAACTTTTCACAACAGAAACACATCACATTTGAATAGTCTCTTCGATTCTTCTTCGACTTTTGAGGTTTATTTGGGGATGAGGGTTCCTTCTTACTCTTTCCTTTCCTTGATGAGCAGCTAAATCTTTATAATCACCCCTCAATTTCTCTTCTCTTGCTTCCTCTTGAGTGCAATCTTCCCATAGTTTGCTAAACTTGATTAGCTTCCTCCTTGAGCATATTCCTTGAATGAATGAGTCCGATGACCTTGGGATACCATTCAAGGTGACCATCACCATTTATGTTTCGTTAACAATGTCTCCAATAGCTTCAATATGTTCCTTGATCTGGTTCACTCTCGAGAAGTAAGACTGAATGGACTCTAAATCTTGAAGCTTCACATTCTTCATATGGGTCTTCAATGTCATCCTTTTGTTGATGTTTTTTCCTTCAAATAGTCGAGTAAATGCATCCATCATCTTCTACAGAGATTTTAACAGAGAAACATGATGGATTAGATGATCCTTGATTGAGTCTAATATAATCCTCTTAGCCATGGCCTGGTTATTTTTATGCTTTTCCTTGGCCTCATCTTCCTCTGGTTTTGGAACTTCCTCCTCAACAAATCTTTCTAAATCATGTTCTTCCAGAAGGAGGCCTACTCTATATTTCCATGCTCTGAAGTTTTCTGATCCTTCTAGATTCTTGTCAATTTTGGTGCCAGTAGTCATCCTACCTAGGAAGGTGAAGTTAGTTTTCCAAAACACTTCCAAAAATCTGTGGAAAATCTTATTTTTCAAGCCTGCTATGATACCATGTTGAATTTTTATGTTTTTCCAACAGTTAAAGTATTATATTCTTTTATTATTATTTAATATGAAAAAGGATCACAACTGAAAGATAGATATCCACAGAACAATAAGATATATCCTCAGGGAAACCCTCGAAGGGGAGAAAACCTTGCAAACTTTCCTTAGTATAGATCCCTCCAACATGTACAATGCCATACAATGCTCTTTCATGAAATCAAGACCAAAGAGACCCATACACAAACCAAGAATAGCCTCCTAGATAAGTGCTTACTACTCTCTTGTACTTGTATTCAAAATGAGTGATGAAAATGACTCGATATAACCTCTATTTATACACTAAAATACCTAAAATACATGACTTATCAATAAACCCTTTCACAATTACACTTAGGAATAACCAATATAATTACACTTAGGAATAACTTCTGAAATTACATAAAATCTCAGCAAAGCCCACTTTGGGGCTCCTTCAAAGGGATTCCATCATAATCAACTAGCTCATATGCACCCTTTTGTAGTGTGTGTTTGACAATGTAAGGGTCGTGCCACATGGGTTCTAACTTGTCTACCCCACGTTTATCATGGTCTTGGTCATAGACTAAAACTAGGTCACCTTCTTCAAAGACAAAAGGTCGAATGGATTTTTCATATTGCGTCTTGGTGTGATTTTTATGTGTCTCATTTGCGACAGCGCCATCATGATGGGTTTCATCGAGTTTCATCAAATAAAATAACCCTTCCTCATTGGTAGAGGTGTTGAGTAGGAGTTCGATGAGCAGTTTGAGGGATGGAATTTCACATTCAATTGGTAGGATTACCTCTAGGAAATAATTCAATGGGAAATGAGTAAATCTAGTGGTAGTTTTTACAGAAGTCGTGTAAGCCCAAAGTCTCAAGAGCATTTTAAGAGATGATTTTATTTTTTAGACCCCACCATTCATAAGACCGTGGTTTTAAAGACCTTATTAATGGCCTCTACTTGTCCATTTGCTTGGGGGTAGTATGGGGATGATTTCTCATGGAGAAAACCCAATTTGGCGCTTAATTCCTCCATGATATGGTTACGAAAGTGTGAACCATGATCAGTAAAAATGCTCTGTGGGACTTTGAATCTAGTAATAATATGATTGAATACAAATAAGGCAACAATTTTTACATCGTCTATGAATTTAGGCATAGCTTCGACCCATTTAGTGAAATAGTTGACTACGACTATAATACACCCATGCCCCTCGGCTGAGGTAGGCTTACATTGCATAAATTTGATACCCCATTTTGCAAAAGGGATGAAGGAAACTACTAGATGAAGTGGAGTGGGATGTTTGTGTGTTTTATGATGAAAAACTTGACAGGGTTGGCATTTCTTAACGGCATCTATACAATCTTTGAAAATTGAGGGTTAGAAATACACTATGCATAAGATGTTTTGGGTTGTCACCATCCCATAAAGATGCTTGCCACATGCTCCGAAGTGACCATCATTTAGAACACGTTCAGCTTCTTCATGAGCTAAGAATCATCATAAAATAGAGTCAATACCTTGGTGATAGAAAGTGTCACCAATGATGAGGTAATGCTTCACATGACGGTGAATTCAACAATGATATTCAAGAGATAGTTCAAGATGAAAGAATTGGTTTTGGAGATACAAAGTGATATCTATGTATCATGGGTCGGACATACTAATGACGAGCAATGACTCATCAGGAAGAGAGTCAATGGGCATAGTTTCTTCATCAGTATAGGGAATTTCACACATAAGCTTAGCGAAAACCAAATATTTATTTGATTTTGATTTTGCAAATTCCAGATCGAATTCTTGGAGAATGACGATCCATCGTGAGTATTTTCCCCCTTGTGAAGGGGCAAGATTTTGGGAAACCATTTATTGTTGTTGAGGTGGGAAAGTGTTTGTTAACAATGTCATTTGGGAGGTTCCCTTTAAACATTTAGTAACCTCCTCACGATGAGGAAAGTATTTCGTATAATGGTCATCTGTGTGAATTAGGTAGGGAAACTTTGCCTTCCTTTTCAGTTTTGTGTCAGTAGTCATCTGAGGTTTCGTACTCTCCTACTGGTTATAATATTTCTTGGATTTACCCTTACTTTTTCTTCTTTCCTCCAGGTTGTTGAGATGAAGTGGATTGAACCACATTCACCTCGGAGGTTTATGCAAGAGAGAGAGAATATTTGGAATTGGTACCAGTCTGGGATGAGGCTAGAGTGGAGGCTTGATGGCCTTTTTTCCCAGTCGATTGGGTCGTAAATTGTAGTTTTATGGAACCTACCATACCATCAGCATGGGATTTTGGGGCAGATCTTGAAGGATCATTCGACGGGTGAGGAGCATGAGGAATTAGTTCATAAATCTTGTTGGATTGGGAATATACCAAGTCCAAATATTGAGCACGTTTTATTGCTTGCTCCTCAGTAGAAACATCTCCCATGGAAACATCTCTAGCAATGGGTGGAAAGAGTGGCTTAGTAAACCAATATGCCAGGACTTGGTCTGAAATTGTGGCTTTAATCAACCATTGTTGTCGCCTTCATTCATGAATGTGATCAGATATATGGGTGGAGGTGGATTTCCTAAGCGAGGCTGAAATCTCAATACCGGTCTCATAACAGATAGGCAGTTGGAAATGGGTCAAAATGCCATAGAAAGAGAATTAAATTCGACAAAGGATTTTCTTGGTAGCTAGATATACCATTTTGTTGTTGAACTTGTAAGAATTTTTTGGAAAATTCTTAATCGAATGGAATCATTCATCAAGGAGTTAGAAGAACACCAAATATGGAATGTCATTACATGGTTGTTAGGATATTCTCCAGACTTCCCATCTAACTTCAAGATATCAGAGGGTAGTTTGGCATGGATGGGTGGCTAGAATGGGGCATGTTGTATGGGATTGTTAGTCAAATGTGACAGTCTCAAAGATCTAAAGTAGCCAAAAAGATAAGTTATTGGTTTGGTTGTGAATACTGGTAATATTCATGAGACATCGGGGTACCAGTAGGACTATATACAGGTTGTGATGGCATGGTAAAACCTAATGGTCCTCCCATATATTGTTGTTGATATGGTTGGGGAGTAGGAAACATGGGATTCATAGGTTGAGCAAAAAATCCCCTTGGGAAGGGATGCCCGTCAGAATGAGTTGAACCCAAGGAGTGTTTGCAACTCCCAGATATGGTAGGCCAGTATAAAGACCTGTAGGGCTTGCCGGAATGGTGTGCCCATGGATTTAGTTTGGTTCCCAGTAAGGTATTTCCCCCAAACTAGTTGCTTCCCCCAAACTAGTTGTTTCCCCACAGCTGAAGGTTACCCCCCAGCTGGTTGTTTCCCCAAGTTGATTGTAGCCCCTCATCTGAAGGTTTCCCCCTAGCTAGTTGTTTCCCCCATGTTGATTGTTTCCCCCAGGATGATTGTTTCCCCCTAGCTAGTTGTTTCCCTCCAACTGGTTATTTCCCCCAAGGTGGTTGTTTCCCCCAAGGTAGTTCTTGGCCCCATGGCGAATATTTCCCTACAACTGAGGGTTTGCCCCTAGTTGTAAATTTCCCCCCAATGAGACGTATGGAATAACTTCCCATTTGAACAGTTTGTGTAGGATGAATAGTTGGTGTAATTGTCGATGTATTACCTACTTGACTGGAAGGGGGGGGGGAATAAGCTACTTGTCATAAGGTCTGAGGCAGTTGCATTTTTGGCCACCTAACTAGAGGGAAATGGTATAGAATGTCGAAGTAAATCACTTGGTGTATACATATGTGCAGATAGAGAGGCGGGAATAGAAGTTGTGTTCACATGTTTTTTTGGTGAGGTAACATGGGTAAACGATGTTCCCCACAAAGGATAAGTGTCAGTTTTAGTGATGTGTTCCAGAGAATCTATCTCAGGATCAAGTGGGGGTATCATTATTCCATCTGTATAATCATGTGTAGTTGGGTCCATGTCTGAAGATTGCCTATTGTACATACTATGTGGTAAGAGGTAAGAAGAAAAAGAATCAATAAGCCTTGTAGTTGGAAATTGAAAAATTAGTGGGTTGTAAGGACCAGTAAAAGGAGGGTTTGTTGGAGGGATAGATCCTTCCTCGATGGTTTCGACTACCCCTTTGAGCTAGTCTCTTGGGGGAGCTATGCTCCTAGATTCATAACTAATTTATTCGTTAATATTTCCTTCATTGGAAGGGTTGCATGGAATATCTTGTTCTTCAATATCCAACCCTTGCATTCTATGAGATCTGCAGAGACCTTGGTAGGCCATGGTGAAAGTATAAGCCATGGTGAAAGGATAACAGAAATAATGATCCCTAAGGCCACTACGAATTTCGAAAGAACACACACCTAAGAAATCTAAAGGTAATCAACCAAGCAAATAGTAGGTGAAAGTATCTTCCGAAGACAAGATATAAAGTTGTCAATGAAGATATGAACAATAGTTATGATAATCCTCACACGAAAATCCCCCAAGGTGCAAGTAAGAGCCCACGGGAAAATAACCTCCCAGTTCGTTCAAGTTGAGATTGAATGTTTGTCATAGGTACCACAAGGAATCCCCCTTGCAGTCACTTGTGTGGAATCCTAGGATAGGCTATTATGTCTACCAATTCACAATGAAAGGTCAAGGGGGTACAGTCGACAATTAAGACTAGCAAACATGAATGGGAATGTTGGACACAAATTCGTGACCCAAAAATTAAGAAGAAGTGGTGTCACCCGGAGGAATTTCCACTCTTCAAAGCCTCAAACTTGCAATATCCCCACTAGGAGAATAGAGGAGGGTAAATCTCAATCGATAGCTTCGCTTGACCTCGTGTTTGACTCATGTGTGAGAGGAGATTTCCTTACTAACATTAATTTCTACTACTGTGTTTTTACTCTCTCTAGTATTCTACAGTCTCATTTAATAGCCTTGGATAGTTTACTCACTTCACCCTAATCCAAAGGCCATATCCTTATACTATTGTCGGTGTGATATAAAACAAAATATGTCTAATTTATTTTATTAAGCATGTTGGTTGATTTTAATGGTTGTTTTACTCACTAGGGTGTACGAAGATGAAACTGATGATGTGGTGACTTGACTCCAAAACCATGTAGAAAGAATGAAGTGCAAATATGTGTCTTGCAATGAATTCTATCTTAGGGAAGGAGAAGAGATATTTTTCTTCTTAACACTAACAAACACCCAACAACATGTAACTTTCACTTTTCCTTTATCAAATGGAGAACATTTGAAATGCCAAACTATCAAATTAATGTCCTTGAAGTCCCAAAACAAAGACAAGCTCTAAAATATGTACCAAAAACACTCCACCTATGAAAGTAGGATGCAAAGTTTTTTTTTTCTTCTTTTCAAATTGCATGAAAACTCAAAATAGATTCTTCTTTTTCTTTCACTTTCAATCCAAATGAAATAACTCAATGACACTTGCAAACAACCCAAAAGAATATGAAGAAAAAAAGCACTCAAGAATTAAAAGAATCCAAACAAGGATGCCCTCAACACTTGTTCAAACAAGAATCCAAAATGCAAAGTAAAGGGATATCACTTTATGAAACCTCAAAATACAAGTAAAAAATCAATGCCAAGTTGTACAAAGTCCAAAAGAACTTAGAAATTTTCCCAAGAGGAGAAGACCAAGGTCCAGGAAACTCAAAAACTAGGCTTAATGAAACATAAGAAACCTCCAAATAAAATAAAAGGATCCCAAATCAATCAATTAAAACACTTAGAAGGTTTTGGAATCAAATAGACAAAAGTTTGAAAACCTACAATTAATGAGGATCAAACTATTGATGAAATGAACTGAACTAGAGGATCAAGTTAACCTAGGGAATCATGCACACTTCTCAATTTGAAGGAACTGCAAACTCAAAAGAGGTAAAAAATCATGTGATAATCACAAAACTTTACACAATCAAAACTCTAATAAAGCAAGGAGGGTCCTAATAAAAATGTATGAGACAAAGAACTTACAAAAAAAAACAAAAAACAAGCTCCAAATTCACTCAGAATGGAGACTATTTCTCTTGTAACTATGCAAACAAGGTGATGAAAGGGGACTATCAGTCCCTAAGACACTATGGGGGGTGATGAATAGGGTATTATCGCCCTGTACTCCCTTATGGGGGAGGGACGAAAACCTGAGAGTGGTGGAAAAGACAAAAAAATTCCTAGATATGTGAAAATATCAGGTGTTTGACTCAGTGAACTTCCCAATTGAAATAAGGGAAGGGGAGAAATCAACAAAGAAGCATTAAAATCAAAATGATCTAAGTAACAAGAAAGAATCAAAAGGATAGAATATACTAAGGAAAGATTAATGAAATCTCACTCCCCAGCGGAGTCACTAATTTTCTGTTGTGGTAAAGTCCCCCATGTAGACAGGTGAAATCCCCTTTGGATCAAGACCCCTCTTTGATCCAAGACAGAAGAAAAACAAACGGTGTTGTTGGTGTGAAATTGGAGACCAGGGTTCTTGGAGGTTACCAACAAAGGTACAGTTATAGTCTAGTTACACTGGCATATTCAACCTTCCATAAGGTAAGGAGGTCTCACCCGAAGCCCAACTGAGAATTTTTGTGATAAAATAAATTACAAAGGACACATCATCAGATATATAATGTCATATCACACTTCCATACTTAGATGTAAAGAGATCATAGCATCAGAAGCCTTAGATCGGTAAAGACAGTGAACAGTCTGTGTTGCACAATGTCAAAGTAAACACATTCGTTACATAAGTTGTTAAACCAGTAATGCAATTAATAAATACATAGAACATGACAGATTGCACAAGAAAGGGACCATATATTCATCCTCATAAGGAAAAAATTTAAGTATCTAAATAATCCATCATATATTCATACCATAGACTGTCATGTACAGAGTCGTTCTTCATATCAAGACTCATAAAACATGATCGATAATGAGATATCCGATATGGACTCTCACATTTTGCGTAGTTGCAGTTCTTTCTCACTACTGCTCAATAACAACAAAGCTCAAAGATACACAACAATAGAGAAACAAACACAGACCCAATGAAAAAACCCAAAACAAAAACTTACAACAAAGAACAAAATCAAAACCGACTTGAACCAAACTCGAACTTAATCCAACCCCAACCCATTACATAACTCCATGCTTTATATATTTTCCTCAGGGCTTCTTGGCTTCTTGATTCCGTTGTTACGATTTCTTGATTCTACGTCTTTCTGGCATCCACTCATGTTCGACAACACAAGTATTCCAATAGAGGACGAACACCTTCAGTAACCACTCACATAACCAGATCAAAGATCAACACACCGATGTTTTTACATGGTAAAACCCCTACAAGGAAACATCCATGGCCCTAACCAATGCGGCCACTTGGAAAAGTTTATTAATGTAAAATAAAAACATTACAGAGATATTTCACAAGAGAGTTTCTCATAATCGATCATTGGAAAATGACCCTCGATGCTCTTTAAATAGAGATCATGGACCAATCGGGTGTTAATCCACGGATCAATGGTCGTTAAGATCGACAAGAATATGAACCATTAGATCACTCTATGTCGGAAACATATCATGATCGTCGGATTTCCTAACTACAAATGCATACTAATGCATACTAAAGAAACACACTAAGAAACACACTTTTACCTAGCGATGCATTAGACCAAATAGATCTTAATTAACTCCTAAGTGTCTAAATATCCTAACATCCCCCCTTAAGAACAACTTGGGATAGGATTGAAGAATTTACAATAGTGCCACAATAGGAGAAGGAAGGAGGAATTAGAGCCTATCCCCCCTTAATGACAACTTCCTGAACTCCTAACATAGATCGAAATTTGGAAAACTTCGCTTCTTTAAGAGACTTTGTGAAAATGTCTGCAACTTGATTTCTGTAGGGAAAAAGAGCACTTTAATAACTTGATCATGAATGATCTTTCTGATGAAGTGCATGTGTATCTCGGTTTGCTTGTTGCGCTGATGTTGAACTGAGTCTTTGGCAAGCTTGATGGCACTCTGATTGTCACACAAAAGGTTGGTCAAATGTTGTTGCTGTAATCTAAACTCTGAAAGGATCTGTCAAAGCCACAAGGCTTCCTGAATTCATTTACCACTGCTCAGTACTCTAATTCAGCTGAAGAAAGTGCAATAGCATGTTGTTTCTTACAGGCCCAAGTGACAGGTCCTAAACCAAGGCTGAAAACATAACCTACAGTAGACTTCTGATCATCGAGGTCTTCAGCCCAATCTGAATCAGTGAAACCAACCAATAAAGGAGTCCCCCTAAACTGTAATGTATCCCAAACTGAACTATACCACAGACATAGTGAAGTATCCTTTTAGCTACTTTCCAATGGATTTCATGGGGTATTTTCATATATCGGGAAACAGGACCAACAGCAAAGGAAATATCAAAATGTATATGAGTCAAGTATAATAGGCTACCAACTAATTGACGGTACAAGGTGGCATCAACTTCGGGAGAAGTACAGGTGGCAGTAAGCTTGACTCTAGACTAGAAGGCAGAAGGGGATGGTTTAAAACCATCCATGTGAAAGCGATGAAGAAGGTCATAAGCATACTTAGACTGGGAAATAAAAATTCCTTCATTGGTTTGCAAAACTTGGAGGCTAAGAAAATAGTGCAAAAAACCCAAGTCTGTGATTTCAAATTTCTTCTTAAGGCTAGTTTTCACATGGTTTAAATGTTTTGAGTCACTACCAGTAAGAATAAGGTCATCAACATAAAGGACAAGGATTATGAGATGGATTCCTACTTTCTTGGTATAGACATTAGGATCAGAATGGCATCTAGAGAATCTGGTGCCAATAAGAAAGTTGTCCATTTTGGCATACCAAGCTCGGGGAGCTTGCTTAATACCATAAAGAGATTTTTTAAGGTGACAAACAAGGATAGATTCATTCTATACATAGCCAAGAGGTTGTTCTGTGTATATTTATATTGCAAATCTCCATGCAAGAAGGGGGATTTAACATCCATCTGATGGACCTCCCATTTATGTGAAGCAGCAAGGGAAAGAACAAGGAGGATGGAATTCATTTTGGCTATAGGAGAAAAGGTTTCATTATAGTCAATTCCTTCAACTTGGGAAAATCCTTTGGCAACTAACTGAGGCTTGTGTCTTTCAACACTTCCATCTGACGCATACATAGTTATGTAGACCCATTTACATCTGACAAGTTTTATTCCTTTTGGAAGAGGTACAATATCCCAAGTATTGTTTGCCATTAAATAACGATACTCTTCATTCATTTTTGTATCCCAATATGGATGACCTGAAGATTTTGCAAATGTCTCTGGATCATGAGTCTCTAAAACTTGAGCCAAAAGAGAAGAGGCTCGCTGGAACTATGAACGGGTTTGACGTTGATCTGAAGGATCACCAACAAGACCACCAACTCCTTCTCGTGTGGAACAGACCCATCTAGGAAGCGGTGGAACTGTTGTTGGTTCAGGTTCAAAGGACTCATCTAGAGGAAGTTGAGCAGGCGGAGATGGATTTTCATCCTCACTATCATCATCTGAAGAATAAACTGGAATAGGAACAAAACAAGGCACAAACTCCGAAGATCGATCGCAGGCTGAAGAAGGCACAATCGTTGAATTAGGCCCGCAGGCCAAGAGATTTCATCAAATTTAACATCTCTTCTAATAATAATTTCATTACAATGTGGTTGAAGAAGTCTATAACCTTTAACATCTTCAAAATAACCAACAAATATAGACTTCTCAGTTTTAGGATGTAATGTTTTCCTTTTCTCATCAAGAATGTGAGCCCATGCTATGCTGCCAAATACACGGAAGTGACTTACATCTAGTTTAATTTTAGTCCAAGCTTCTTCTGGTGTTATATTTTTAAGAGCCTTTGTGGGAGTGTGATTTACTATGTAATTTTCAAAGTTGATTGCTTTCACCCAATACTTTAGACTTAGCCAATTTATTTTAGTGTGCGGTTCTTTCTCTCAGCAACACCATTTTGTTGTGGTGTATATGTAACAGTGTGTTGCATTTGGATGCCATGTGTAGTGCAGTAACTTATAAAATGATTTTTCACATATTCGCCTCTATTGTATGTTCTTAACCTTTGAATTTGATGTCCAAATTTCTTTTCTACAAGGACCTTGTAGGCCAAAAACTTGTCAAAAACTTCACTCTTAAGTTTTAAGAAGTAAACCCAAGTACGTCTGGAAAAGTCATCAATGAAAGTTAAGGAATACTTGCACCCAGAAAAAGAAGGAGTACAAAGTGGACCACACAAATCACTGCAAACAAGTTGCAAAGGGCCCGAGGCATGCCAAGAGGCATGTTTGTCAAAATTGTCCTGATGATGTTTGTCGAGAACACAAATAGCACAAACACCATCTCTGCATGAAATGGGAGGAAGACCAGTCACCATCTGTTGATTACATAGTTGTTGCAATGAGAGATAGTTTAGATGACCAAACTACTCATGCCAAAGTTTTCTCAAGTCATCGCTATGAAAAACAAAAACTGATGAAAAAGATGATGACCCAAAGTTGTCAAACTTGTACAACCTGATAATATCATCAGCAATTCCAGTTACAAGAACATCCCTAGGATATTTTAGATCCTTGATTACAACTTGGTGAGGTGAAAACTATACGGTTTTACCTTCACCTGAATGAGTGATTTGATATACTGATAGAAGGTTACAAGAAAGACTTGGAACACATAATACATCATTGAAATGACCATTATCTACTTGAACTATTCCAAATCCTACAACACTAAGAGATCTATCATCACCAACAAATATTTTTTTGGTGTTACATTCATTTAGAGAAGAAAATATGTCTTTATCCTTGGCCATGTGATAAGATGCTCCAGAATCAATAAGCCACTACTCATCAGAAGAAGAAGTAGAAGTTGTATTGAAGGAGAAACCAAAAGCAGAAAGTGCATATCCAAAAAAAAAAGAAGAAGAAGAATCAATATTGATGGTGTGCTTCTTCATCGTTGCTTATAAAGATTCCATCTTCTTGAAACATTTGGACTCATCATGACCATCTTTATCACAAAATCTGCAATGTATGTCAGTCTTCCTATTTTTATATTTTTCTCCTTTTTCACCATTAGGAGTTGAAGCTGTCTGAGTCGGTTTGGGACCCTTATGTTGCTTGTTTTTGTAGCGAGGATGTTTCTTCTTGGGATACTTTATCTTTCTGTTGGGCAACTAAGGCTTTGTTGGAGGTACCTGCAGTGTTGATCACTCCAAGTTGTACAAGCTTATCTTCCTCTCTAATCAAAGTAGTACAAAAGGACTCAAGAGTGGGTTTTTCATAATCTTTCCCTAGAGCCTCTATCATGGCATAAAAGGTATATACAAACACAGAATATGAACTACCTATATTAGAAAGAATAATATAGATGCAATGTTCTTCCTCCATTTTTATGTCACATTCTTCACATAAAATTTTGAGTGTTTTAAACTTAGATAGATAGTCTCCAAGGCAAGAAAAATTACTTGGAATTAAGGTCAGTACTTGATTTTCTAACTGTTGTGCTCGAATAATATTGAGTTTACCAAACACAGATTCAATCTGTTCCCAAGCCTCTTTAGGGTCATCATTTTTTTAAGGTGGAACCTTAAATCAGGAGAGATGGACATTCTGATTAGTCCATGTGCTTCGTCACTCCTATTAGCCCATTTTTCTTTCTTATCATCATCAGTGGGTGCTTTTTCCTTTCCTAAGTTAATCTGGTACAAGCCTTTACTTCTTAATAAATCTTCCATATGAGATTTCCATTGGAAGTAGTTGGTGTTGGTAAGAAAGAGACTACTTGTAGAATCCATATTAAATATGTAGATAATATGGATTTAAAAACTGAAACTGATGATATGGATGGAAATATCTCAAAAAGTTGTGCAGTTTAAAAAAACATGGCACTGAAAATGCACTTCGTATGTGAGAGTTATGCCCTTTTTAAAAAAGGCATAAACGGTAACCAAAGGACTACATGATATTGTAAGTTGCTTTATGAAGTGACCCATTTTTATAAAGAGAAGTGGGGATCACTTTTACAATGAAGTTAATTTATAAAAGAAAATCTGCATGAAAAATAAATAACTCTAAAATAAAATATTAAAGCTACTTATAGTGATTCACTTTTATACTTGAAGTGAAATACACTTTACAATTTTAGCATGAACTTTTTCAAAAAAAGTAACAAAAGAGAGACTTGAACTCAAGACCTCTTACTTAATAAGGCAACTTTCAACCAAATGGTCTAGCAAAACATATTGTATTTTTTAGGAAGAGGATTGGGGGTGTTTTTGTTGTTGTGGAAGACGGCCTTGGAGAGCGTGCTCAAAAAAAACTCTTTTTACACAAGAAAAAAAATTTGCTTCTCGATGACAACAAGGGTTAGATCTTGGTTAGCTTACCCGGAAGATGCACCTTTTCTTATATGTTTCTAATTTTCCGAGATGGCATAAAGGGAAGGGAAAAGAGAATACGCGGATCTAAAAGAGTAGAAACCCAAAAATAAATAATACAAAACCTAAATAAAACCAAAGTGATACTCTGCAAAAATTTAAAAATTGTGTATTCAGGGTTTATACCTCTGGATCTAAATGAAATGATTGTATCTTGGGAAAATGGAAACCTTTTTGAGTGAAACAAAAAGTGTTCCTAACCGAAACGAGCACTCTGGATGCAATGGAATAATACTCTTAGCCCAAAAATGTACATAAATGACATAAAATGGAGATGAGGCAATCGGCTTCACGATCTCGATCTACAATAGGAGTAGGGCTTCAAACCTCACTCTAATACCATGTTCGAAAACACAGGTATTCCAACATAGGACGAACACCTTCAATAACCACTCACATAACCAGATCAAATATCAACACATCGATGTTTTCATGTGGTAAAACCCCTACCAGGAAACATCCACGACCCCAGCCAACGCGGCCACTTGGAGCAGTTTATTAATGCAAAAGAAAAAAATTACAGAGAGATTTTACAAGAGAGTTTCTCACAATCAATCATCGAAAAATGACCCTCCATGATATTTAAATAGAGATCATGGACCAATCGGGTGTTAAGCCACGGATCAATGGTCATTAAGATCGAGGAGAATATGAATCGTCAGATCACTCTATGTCAGGAACATATCGTGACCCTCAGATTTCCTAACTACAAATGCATACTAATGCATACTAAAGAAACACACTAATAAACACACTTTTACCTAATGACACATTAGACCAAGTATATCTTAACTAACTCCTAAGTGTCTAAATATCCTAACAACTCAAACATTCCAAATATTTCCATTGCTTTTCCAGCTGGCACATCACTTTTTTTCCTTGCTAGCGCACTGACAGTTAGCTTTCTACCACTTCTATCTAACGTTGATGTGTTATGGGGTTCCAAAAAAATTTTATAAATCTGAAAAACTAGTTCTTCACAATGGAGGGCCCAATAGGCCCCAACCACAATCCTTGACTCATCCAGAATCAAATTTCTACTAGTTTGTTTTGGTTTCCTTCAAACAAAGGGCCCAAATCTGGTACAATCTGCAGTGCTTGTTGTCGAAAATTTTTGTATTTCTCAACTCTATCCTTCCATTTCTTTGCTAAAATTCATGCTCCTGCAACAAATTCCTATGCGTCGTTGACATCAGGTACCTTAGGCTTGGTGGCTAACAGAGTATTCCACTTTGTATCAATGAGTGCATCTAACTGTTGCAACAAAATGTATTCCACTTGTACTATAGGCAAGAACTATCGAAGTGTTGTCTTCACAGCTCTGTTAAATTCACCCATGGCAGCCTGCCTATCATCCTCATCTTGGATCTCTATAAACTTTGTCGACTACTCTATAGGATCAGCAATGGTCCAGGATTTTCCATGAATGTTTTTAAGGCTAGTGCGCAACTCTTCGAAACGCTTACTACATTGGTGCAACAACCCAACCTAGTATATGACCATATCAAAGAGTCGATGGCAATCCTCATCCCGGGAATGCAGCGATAATTTAACATTGGTACCTTAAAAAACTGCAGATGTAAGCTTATGGAGGAGATCTTTGGGTTGGTCCTTTTCCTTTAACTTGAATGTGATGACCTCCTATTGCAGAGTATCTATTTTGGCAACCCACTGGGACGATGCATCGGAAATCAGGTCAACTCGGTTAGGTGGTGCAACTGATGAGATATCTTCGGTCAGTTCATGAATGATCTAGCGGAAAGATGTCTAGACTTGAGAAAACTTGTTGGCAATGGATGCAACAGTAGATTCGGCATGTATTCTCAATTGTTTTAGCAGCAGTGACTTCAGTGACAGCCTCGCGTAAGGATTTTGTTTGATGAGTTAGGTCTTGGTTGTCCTATTTGGTTGTTGTGATCCTCTATTACAGTTTATCAGTTGAGGCCCATATAAAGTGAAAATTTTTTGGTGTAGCCCATGCGGAAAATTCTCCACTAATGGAAATGGAATCCCAAGGTGGTCATGAAGCAAGCGGCTGACCACTAGTGATAGAGCGCTCTGGAAATTTCAATGTATCAACACTAAATAGTGTAGGTGTAGGTGAGCTCCTATGGAAGAAGTGTTGTCAACACCTTTGGCTTCTCTAAGTAGAGTTCCAAGATAGCTCACCGCTGGTGAATATCTTGTAGCAAAGGCGCAATCTATTCCTTAATAGATGCAGTGCTTTGTGTTGATTGAGTATCATCCTGATCAATGAGTGGGTCCTGTGGAGGGTCCTCATCCATAGGAACATGAGGTTTAGGGCATGTCTCAGGTTTTAGTTTATTAACCATCTTGAGAGTTGAGTGTTTGGGGACGAGAAGTTTTGAGATCTAGGGAGAAGTGGAACTGTAGGTGTGGTGGGTTGAGTAGTATGGTCGAGCGCAATTGTATCAGATTGAACATGGGGTGAGGATATTGGATGTGTGTGAGAAATCATTGTAGACCCACCATTCTATGTATGTTTGACTTCTGCAATAATAGTGGAAGGTTGGGGTTGTACGCGAGGGTCATCGAGGATATGGATGATGGGGGTTGTGGATGGGGAGGTGAATGAGTTGAAAACTTTGGAGTGTGTATGGGGTTGTGTGGTATGTGTTGAATGGGGTTTGGTATGCGTGGAAAGTGGGGCAATGTGGCTTTGTGGTGGGATGGAGGAAAGGGGGCAGTCTCAATGATGACAGTATCACTGGGGGATTGGGAAGGGGATTTGGTATGAAAATTATTTTGAGGAATAATAGAAGTCAGGATGTCCCTCAATTGCTTACCTTATAGCATAGCGTCATCAGGAATGGAAGAAAACAAAATCTAAAGTGTGCTACTGGGAAACACTTATTCTTCGGCTTCCTAGGGATCATCCTCTGAAGTGGTATGTGTCCTAGTTCTCTTTCTCATACTAGGGCATGCATATGATGTCTCTGTTGGAGTGGATCCATGTGCAATGGAGAGCATCACATACGAGGCACTAGTCTTCTTCTTTTCGACAATGACCCTAGGCCACAAGGTGACTTCTTTTTTTAGCCCAACTTCATCCAAGTAAAATGGTAACAGTTGTGTATGAAAAAGATATAGTTTCGCCTCCATAGGCCACACAAATGTATGATCCATGATCATCCAAAACCATATATTATGGGTATTCCTAATGAGTAGCGCCTGTGGAATTTTGGGTCATTGTGTTACAGCAATGAGCTCATCATACCATTGCGTGAAGGCATCATTATGAGTGGCCTCATTGGTAGATGAAGGGTGAAAGTTCCATAGGTCAAAGAGCTTGGTGATACATCCATTGGTATTGTGAGAAATGTTGTGCCCCCGTAGCAGTTACCACTTCCACATGGAGAACGCAACGAGCAAGTATCCATAGATCAAATAGCCTGGTCAGTCATGTGCATCTGCACAAGCCTGGAATAGCTCGATGAGAAGTTATTTTCACCATTTCATAGGGGCGCCATTCTTACTGAATTCTACCACTACAATGGTATCCAAAGTACACTCTCCCTTGATGTACTTATGCATCCCTTTTTCTGAAATCAAATAGAAATCCATGCATACCTTCTCATCATTAATTGGTGCAATGTGTTCTCCTCGACCACCATGGTGTGTGCCATATTTTTTGTATAACCTCACCTCCCCCTTCTTTTTATCGTGCTTCTCCAAGCCTTGAAATCCTTTGGTGACACCTTGGCCTTGCATGGAAAACCCAGTGAGCATGTGTACGTCCTCTACACGGATTGAGTAGGCCTGGTTGAGCCATAGAGAACTGTTTTGCACCCTGTTGATCAGGAATTTGGTGCAGTGTGTCGCTTCTTCGGTAGTACCAAATACTGACATGTAGTGGAGACACAGTAAAGTAGAATCTCGTAGGGGAATGTAATCTGGATTCCATTGCCACTGGAACTCTTCGTTAGGCGATGTAGTTCAATCAATGAAAATGCTAGTATCCATTTAGGGGAAGTTGGAAGCATCGGTAAAATCAAGGTCGACCAACCTGGTTTGGTTGACCTTTCCATGTAGATATTCTTGAACAACAACCCGCAGATCAATGAATTATGTTGGAACAATGGTTCAGATGGCCCCTCAACCAACTATATGAACAATTGGAATAAGTCGATGATGGTAAACAAACAACACAAGGGGACAATGGCTTGGATGCAGGCTTATAGATGGATCAAGAGGCTCTAGAACTGATACTAGAGTAAGTGCTAGATTAAAACAATAGATGGATCCATCAACCAAAGATGTGTTTATAAGCGATATTTGGAAGATGTCGAGAAGGACATGCATTGAATACTACAGGGTGACAAGATTGGGTACTAACATTGACTCAATCCCTTTAACACGACAGAATCCATGACGTGATTTGGGTAACTAAATGCATAACTAGAAAGTTCGTAATGGGGCGTTGGAGTAACTTGGTAAAGTACTGACCAGTCGAGTAGTTAATTAGGAAAAGGAGAACAGTTGTTAAACTTTAAGTGATGGTGACAGCAAAGAGGTAATGACAAGTAAAAAGGTATTGACGGAATTTAACGACCCATGTGATGACACAAGGGAAAAAAAACTCGAATTTCAATAGCATTAAGTAAGAGAGGATGTGACTGCAACTTCCCCGAACACAAAGTGAATATTTGGGCTAGGTGACTTGGATGGGACAAGAAATCACTAAGACACGTATAAACATAGAACACGTCAACATGTATTGATAGAAAGTAAAACAGATACAAAAATGGAAATCCTACTTACTAACACACTCCTGGAACCAGTAGAGGAATGAAATGGTAATTATGCAGCAGACAGGTAGGAATTCAAGCGTGTGCCATTCACCTAGCCAGGTTGAAGAATTTCATCGAGTTGCACTAATTTGACAACTCCATATTCATGGATTTTTGCAATGATAAAAGGACCAAGTCAATGCATTTGGAGTTTTCCTGGATTTTTTTTATACTTCTTGTCATATAAGAGTATGAAGACACCCTCCATAAACAATTTACGCTTTATATGTCGATCGTTTCAGGCCTTTTGTCAAGATTTCTCCATAGTCTGATGAAAATATGCTAAGAACCTAGCCTCCTCAAGTTCCATAAGTTCGTCTACCTACGCAGCAATAGATACATCATTGGTCATCTTGGTAGCTTGTGTAATGAATAGACTTGGGGCGAGAAAATCAGTTGGCACAACTTCTTTTTGGCCATATACTAGTTGAAATTGGTTGTACCTATTTAATCCCTTCATGGTAGTCCAGTATGCCCATAACACAGTTGTAACTCGCTCATCCCAATCATCCTGATTTGTGCAACAAACCTTAGTCATCCCCATATCCAAGATTTTATTAAATGCTTCCACTATTTTGTTAGCCTGTGAATGATAAGGATTTCTCTTATGATGTTGAATCAAAAATTCTCTAGTAAGCGTCGTTATAGTTTCACTAAGAAAGTGAGTTATTTGGTCACTGGTCAAGCTACGAGGACAACCAAATCTGCCAATAACATTCTCAAAAATAAATCATTCTTTGGTGACCATAGAAAAATCCTGAACAACCTTTGCTTCCACCCAATGAGTCAGGTAATCAGTTGCGGTAATTATCTATGTGGCCTTGGAATTCTTAGTTGTAGGATTTATCGTATCGATGAAATCAACATCCCATTTTTCAAAAGCTTGTAGTGCGTGAACAGAGTGCAGAGGCGGCTCACCGCGGCATCATAGTTTTCCCACTTGTTGACAGACATCACACACCCGAGCATATTCCTTGTCATATTTAAACATTTTTGGCCACCATAGTCCTGCCTGTAGAATTTTTTGAGCATTTTCCTTACCACCAACATGTCCTCCTGCAACTCCACTATGACATTTCCATAGAATATTACATCTTTCATGGTCTAACACATAATGCTGCAAGATATTATCCAGTCCCAATTTGTAGAGTTGGCCCGCAATCAGTTGATAATTGGTTGCACGAACCACTAGGTTCCTCTTTTGTGTTGCAGATTATCATATAGGTGTAGTACTAGTAGTCAAAAAGAGTGAAATGTTTGACCAATAATCAGGAATGGCCTCAATATAGAACATATATGCATTTGGGAGTTGGTCATCTACAGGTCCACCACTTTATCTGGACTCTGGGCGAGACAATTGATTTGGCCCGACATTTAACTTGTCAGGATTAACACTAACCTCAAAAGAGAACTCCTGAAACAATAACAACCACTTGCAAATGCATCCCTCTAACACAGGTTTGTTCACAAAATACTTCAAAGCAAAATGGTCAATAAAAATCTTAAAATGACTTCCAAGTAAATAATTCCTAAACTTTTGTAAAGCATACACCATATCCAAACCTTCCCTTTTGGTCGTGGTGTAGTTTTGTTTAGGTTGGGAAAGTTTTCTACTGGAAAATTATATAGGTTGGTCCAAGTTTCCTTCCCCTGGTTGTGCAAGAATAGTGCCTAGCACAACTTCTCTTTTAGTAGATCAAATGCTTTATCATAGTCCTGAGTCCAACAAAACCCTTCTTATTTCTTGAGAAGTTGTTACAAAGGTGTTTTTATGCTCGTGTAACCCCTGATAAATTGGTGGTAATATCCAGTATGTCCCAGGGCCATTCGCAAATCATTTACAGAGGTAGGATAAGGCATATTAATAATAACTGTAATTTTCGCAGGATCAACTAGCACTCCTTCACAACAAACAATATGATCTAACAAATTCCCAAATGGTACACAAAAAATACATTTTCACAAATTAAGGGAAATATGCAACTATCTACATCAGTCCAACATCAAGCATAACAACCCAATGTGCTCTTTAAGTAAGTTGTATATAGACCAATCGTCCAAGTATACCTCAAGGAATTTTTGGATGAAATCGTGGAATGTTGTGATCACGATCCGAGAAAATACTATTGGGGCATTCTTAAGCCCAAAAGGCATAATGTTGTAGGAAAATGATCCCCACTCAGTTGTGAAAGTAGTCTTATTATTATCTTCCTCTATAATTCGAACCAGATGATATCTAGAGAACCCATATGTAAAGGAATATGCCTCACTTCCTATTGCTTGATCTAGCACCTCGTCGCTAAAGGGGGTAGGAAAGGGGTCATGTACATAAGCATCGTTCAGGATTCTTTAATCATCACAAACTTTTATATCATATGTACCTTTCTTAGTTTGGATCACGATAGGACTGATCCATTCATATTTATCAACAAGGAAAATCATCCCAACTGTGAGCATCCTAACAATCTTCTTCCTCACTTTCTCTTTAACTTTGGGATTTAGCTGATATGGTATATGCTTGATTGGTCTTGATTCAGGATTTAACTCTATCCTCATTGTTAGAAAGTAATGGATGTGCTTGTTTAACCATAGCCAATATAACAATATTGTCACCTAACCATAGGTTGAAGCCACACCCGAGCACCTTAACCTTGAGAGAGAATGATTATGGAAGAAAACCAATAGCCAACCAAGGCTAATGCACCAAGAAAAGATAACCAAGAATGATCATAAAGTCCAACCATAACCAACAGAAAGTCTGAACCTAAACCAGGAATACAGATTGCAGTAGATGTCGGTTGTAGTTTCTCCCCTGACTTGTGCACTTTCCCAGTTTTTACAGTGTGCACCTCTTCCCAACTAAAATTTTGAGCTGTGTGTACAAAATGAGGTCTAGCTACTTGTATTTATAGTATTTCCTGAGCTATCTGGGCCGACTTCTCATTCTGGAGGATAAATACTTAATATTAATTATTTCCTTGAGCCGACTTGTCTTCTAGGGTTAATTTTAATGCTTTAGGGTTTCTTCTTGTTTATAGGAATATTATACTCTCGCTAGGGTTACAGGTGGAGGTAAATACCTATTGTATCTACCATAATATCAACACTCCCTCCTAGATAGGGAGGTATTGAAGGCAATGGTCTTGAGCACAAACATACCATTCAACCAATAGCATCATCATAATCGTACAGACTATCTCATGATTAGATCACGAGCACCATCATCACTATCAGTGTCATCTGATAGCATCAACTGCATCATCTCTCAAAACCATACTCCATATGAGTAATCATACATCATGTTGAATAAGTCACTCACTCCAAAGAGTGATACAAAAACCATTATTCTAATCCAGGCATATGTCCTAGACGAATAATTATTCCAACAGATGTTGGAATCCATGCCATGGGATACAAGGACTACTCTTCTAATCCAGACATACGTCATAGAAGGGAAAATGTCATTGACCATTTTCCATCTAGAGAATGTTTTTCCATCAATACACTGACCATCCATCTAGCTAATAATCATTTTCAATAGTATTGATAGTCTTCATGGCAATCAGAACAATGTCATTCAATAGAATGCAATTGTGTCTATCCATAGTAGTACACAACTACAATCCAGTGGTACACTACCACACCAAGTAGCACACAGCTACTTAATCAGTGACACATAGTCACGACCAGTGGAACACATCCACCACAATAGCATACATCTATTGTCCAAAGACATACATTCTCCATAGCAATCATATCATCTGATATCAACCTGCATAGAAAAACAATGTCATGATATAAACTGAATCATCTAAGCCATTCTTCCACTCACATCTGTGAGGTTTGGAAGAGCATCTTCCATCAGAAGGTAAAACATCATCCATGAGCTACTGGACTATTCTTCTCAAGCATAGAAGAACAATTGTCCTGATTTCTGAGCCTGGACCATTCACCTATCTAGGTCATTCCTCTGTCACTAAACAAAGTGCAACCTGGAGAGAATGAGTATGGCCTAGGTAATTCTTGTCCCTGATTGTTGAACCTGGACCATTCACCTAACTAGTGTTATCACACTAATTTTCCTTAGGTCTTTTAGCCCTTAGTTTTAAGTTTTTTAAGCCTTTAGATTTTAAATTTTGATTTATTTTCTTAAGTGTGATTTACTTAGGTTACCTTGAATAAATGAAGGCTTGAGTGTTGGCTCTTTTTTGATCCTCACATAAATTTTTGGCCTAGGTTCATTTTCTTGGCTTATGTTTTGACTCACCTCATGACTTGACACCAAGCCTGACTCAACCCATGACCTACATGACTTGACATGTCATATTTTTCACTCATACCTTTTTCCTTGCCATGTTGTCCATATGTCCTATTAAAATGGTCAAATCATTTTTTTTTAAAAGAGTGTTGCTAACTCACTAGGAGTTTTCGTAATGCACTCCTTGTCCTTCATTCTTTGCCATGATTCATCATCATAACGTTGAGGTCATGTTCTACCTAGTTTTCAGCACCATGGTTCGTTAAAAGATGATTTCGAATATTTGGTTTTAATGAGTATTGCTAATGGTTTCAAGTTTTGAATGTTTTCAAAACTCGACATTGCTAAAACTACCAGTTCAGACCAGTTGGCAGTGGCACTATGGGATCAGTTCCTAAGGTAGATTTTGAAGCTGAGATGGTCATGGTGATCTCCTAAATAGTTTCAGAGCTCCAATTTTTCTACTCCTCTAGGTATTTTGTGGTTTCCCTCCTCTGCATAGCAAATTCTGGTAATAGTTGTTGCCTGGAGTTTCGGTGGCAACTTTGTCTGCAAAATCGCTCCCTCTTTCATCCCTCTCCATGCATTTTTTCCCTCTCACAAACTTGCAGCCACCACACCTATTTTTCATTCATTAAACACACAATCTCATTCTTCTTCTAAGTATTGAGTGCTCGTGCAAACGCTTACTCCTTGTGTGCACACTGCGCTACCAAAAAGCATTGTTGAAACTTCGTTGTATTTCCCCCGCTTCCTCTACTATTCGGATTGGTGTGTTTTTATCCAGGTTTTAGAAGACCATTGCAGTAGTTTTCCTTCACTATATTGGTATTCTTCAGTTTGATATCTACAGACAGTGAGGGAGGGAAAATTGCATCTCTTTCTTTCCAAAATCCATCAAAACAGTGTGAGTTAAAGGAGAATCCTAGGAAAAAGAAGCCATTGTTCACTATCATTCTCCCATTGAAGGCTACCTTCGTTTTCTCTCCTAGCCTTCACTGCACCATATCCTTTGACCTCTTATCTTGACCCATGGAGACACCTTACGAGAATAAATATCACAAGGGAGGAATTGTGGTCATAATTGAACCCTCAGACATGCATTTATTTGATTCAAAGCCAATGGTTAGAGAAGTTTTTCAAAGGGTGGGTTGCCTCTCTTTCTACCAAAACATGCAAAGGGGACATCCTAAAGTGGCAAGGCAATTTGCCTCACATTTTGATGGCCTTAAGACTAAGGTAGGGGATCCGGAGTTTGAGGTGGTTGAAGCCTCTATTGCAGTAGCCATGGGGATTCCTAACATGGGGGAGAGATGGTTTAAATCCATGACTTTGAATGATGCATTCTCCAAAGACTTCCTCAAGCCAGATTATCAGAATGACAATTTTTCCAAGGGGGTTCCTAGAAGTCATCTAGTTGAAGGTTTTGACAAGATGTTGAAGATCATCCAGAGATACTTCACATGTGAGGGGAGATTTAATATGTTATACCAGTACCATATAAGACTTCTGCTTCATTTTATTGGTAAAGATGAAATGAATATCCCTTTCTACTTGTTGAGGAGCATGGGGAAAATGTCTGACAGAGTCCAAGCCAAATCCAAGGTTGTGGATACTAGTGTCTTTCATTCTGGATTGATTAGAATGTTGGTAATGCAAGAATTGAGAAAGAGGAACATTCCATGGGAACAATTCATTGTTTCAGCTGACATGAAGTTGGACATAGCTTCCACTCCTCAGTCAAAGATACAAAGTCCTTTGCCATCCACTAGTACTTCCCCAACAAGAACCAGCAAGAAAAGAAAGAGCAAGGCCCCTACTCAAGACCAAGAGATCATCAAGGAAGTTGAAGAAATGGATAGGGATGTGTATTATTCTCCACAGAGAGACCTTTCACCCCCTCCTGCACCATAATTAGAAGAGGTCCCTTCCTCTACTAAATCCACAACCAAGAAAGGAAGGAAATTGTGTTTCTCTTCATCTCATGCAGCAGCTAGCACAAAGGTCAAAAAACCTTTCACAAGATCATCAACTCTCAAGGAGGTTGTTGAAGCACAAGTCCTACCAAAGGCTTATATTCTGAAGAAAAGGAAAGACAAAGGAAAAGGCATTGAGAAGCCTATGGAGGTGGTAGACAGATCCCATGTGCAGTAGACAAATGAAGGTAAAGCCATGAAGAAACATGTTAAGATTATCACCATTAGAACTCCACCTAGCAATCACACCTTCAAAATATTGATTAGAAAGCTTAGGGAGGCTAGGAAGGAGGTTGTTCACTTGAAATCAGAGGGTTTATCTGAAAGAATTAAGATGAAGGAGCTTATGGATAATTACAGCAACACTCTTTATTTGGCAAGATTTGCAGCTAGAAAAGCTCTTCCTCTCCATAAACAACTCAAGAATATCTATAGGAAAAATAGATACTTTCAGTCTCAGAACAGAAAACTCAAGGCAGAGATGCAACACTTCAAGGATGAAGTGGCTCAGAGGAATTTGAATCTGTTGGTTGAAGCTTCTATTGAGAAATAAAAACTAGTAGTGAAGGAAAGCACACCTGCAGTTAAGAATCTTGTCACTACACAAGGAAAGCATGTTGATGTGCCAGAAGGAATTCCTCCTTCCACAAGAAGGAGTGTCAGGTTGATGAAATGATTGGGGAAATATAAGTTCCATTTTTTAGAATGGTCTCTTTTTGCAAGAGTAAATAATCAAGGATGAATTATGTTTTCCCACTTATACAGACATTTACAGGCTTCTAACCTATCAACTCAAGGTTTTTGTTCTTTTCAAAAGATTAGTCTCCTCATATAGAAAGAGCACATACATTTCGTAGCGCTATGGCACTGTGGAATCGACTATTTAGCATGTCCTGCTAATTTTCTACCTACAGTGCTACCAAATATCCTAAGACTGGTGTAACGATGGTGCTACGAATTCCACAAGGTGCTACCAAATCTCCTAAGCGGTGTAACTATGGCGCTACAAAATATTTTTTGATGTCAGGCGCTACGGATTCTACAGGACCATTTTGATGACTGGATCTACAAATTCCGCAGAGGTGATTGAATTATGGTGCTACCAAATTATACACAAAGATATACAAACTCGGTGCTACCAATTCTGCAGGCCTGTTTTGGAGACTGTGCTACGAAATGTGCAAAGTATTTTATGAAGGCGCTACAAAAACTCGCTACCTAGCGCGCTACTGAATGACGCTACCAACTAGTACCTGGAATCAAGGGGTTCGAGTTATCACTCTTGTGGGTGGCTGATGAAGTGGAGAATGGATAAGACCATTGGTGGCATCATGATGATAGCTTACAATCTTTGTAGGACACTTGGCATGGAAAGGGATGTGCATCAATGAAGGCAATGTTAATTAAGAGTTTTTTGAATTGGTTGCCAACATATTTCCTCTTTTGTAGCATAATTGTTAGCATAGTTGTTAGTTTGAATCATTGATTTAGAGAATCCTATGGGAGAAAGGCCAGCTTGCACCTGTAGTTGTGGCCTTCCCTTTTTGTTATAAATAGACATTCCAAATGATTTAGTGGGTTCAAATGGTTGAGCTAGGCTCCCTTATTGTAATATTTTGATGAAGCATATTGGTTCTCTGGTTATGTACTTGGCTTGAGACTTTTTTATTAATATAAGTCATTTTCTCTTATTCCATCTTATTGATTCTTATACTGAAGTGTTCATGACTGAATGATTCACATGAGATTGTTATAGCTGTATTATGATGGATGTTTGATTATAGTATTGTTATGATGTTCTTCAGTGTTCTCTAAAATTTGAATTCAAGAAGATCTTATGTTTGAGTTTTTATTCCTTAGGTTTCTTGAAGACCTGATGTCCATAGCAGACCTCTACATTTTCCTCACTAAAGTCTTCCTTCTATTCACCTTTACTCCCACTCACTGACTGAATTTGATCAAGACCTCAATTTCTTATGCATGCTAGCCTAGATTTCTGAGTTAGAACATTATTAGATTGAGCCTTATCCATTTGAACTTTTAAAAACTCATTTACATTTACATGTAACCTGATGGGTATTGGGATTATCCTCTCTACAATCTGAGGGTGATTCCTAGTGCTAACAACTGGGACATTCTTCCAGCACTAAACAAAGTGAAACCTGGAGAGAATGAGTCTTCCCTAGGGAATGATTGTCTAGACCATTTCCTAAGGAAATGACTATCCTACACCAACCTCCAAAATAGACCATTCTTCAAAACTTCTCACAACTGTGAACTTTGAAAAAATGACTACCCGACGAGGCGGACCATTCTTCTTGAACACTACTAAGAGTGATTGTCAAAAAGAAATATTGTCCTAGACCATTCCCCCACATTGGCCACAAGGGGAATCGTTGTTTATGGTACATCAACAATCTATCAAACCATTTTCATTATGAAAATGACCGTCCGATCTGGACCATTTTATGAACTTGTCTGTCTGTCAGAAATCTCAAACCACTTTCTGAACTCGAAAGGAATTGCTCATCCTGGACCATTTTTCGAACTGAAAAAATGATTGTCCATAAATCAATAAAACATCAGTGCTCCCTCCCAACCTGGGAGTCATATCTTCCCTTTTCAATAAGGAAGTTGTCTCCACGAGCTCCAGCTTGTTTCTTAAGTAAGCAAACTTTTTCATATTGGATAGAGGCTTTACCAAAATATCTTCTTATCTTCTCATCTGTGGAGATATATTGGAGAACCACTTCTCTTTTATGGACCTAATCACGGAGAATGTAATGCTTGATCTCAATGTACTTCAGTCTTTCTGGAACACTGGTTTTCTCTGAAGGCTTCATATAACTCTAATCATTATAATATATCATGGTTGAATTCAGCACTTTTGTTTTCTGCTAACTCATGACATCATGGCAAGGCTCAAACTGGAACATATCTAAGTGTCACTTATTTTTTCATCATGAGAGTTTTTCATGGATTAGAAATCCATCATCCTGGACTTCTAAGTAACCATTCTGATACAATATCTTTGTTATAGAAAGTTTTCATCACACTTTTGTTGTTCATTGGAGGCTCTGCACCAATTTGTAATCTTCCATCTTCATACAATAGTCTCTTTCTGGTATACCTCAAAACCTTGAGGTTTCTCTATATACTCTTCTTTGTTCAATTATTCTATTGAGGAGAACAATCCTTACAATCATCTGATGTAAACTCCAACCCATGGATACTGCAAACGATATAATGGCTTAGGTAAAGGTATGTCTGGCTACTGGAACAAGCTATCATCATAGTCTTCTCCCTCCATCTGGGAGAACCTCTAGTTCTGAATCTCATGATGCTTCCATTCATAATATCATGGATGTGGATGGACAACCATGGATACTTTAAGGCTTCTTTTCGAAGAAGACTTCTTCTAAAGTCAAATTGAACACGTGTTTTTTTCATGGATGCTACAATCAATGGTATCATGGATAGATACTTCATAATCCTTGATGGATCACATTCTTTAGGATTATCTCCCTCCTGATCCTTGCTTCATGCATGAATGTATACTCTTATTTTGGAATTATATAATCGGCTCCCTCCATCTAAGAGATTCCATGCTTCCATTTTCATCCTTATTGCCTTCTGCAAAGTGTCACAAGTCTTTTCCTTTTGATTGTTGACTTCTTTCATTTTTTGCTTCTTCCAGGTTTCTTAGGGTTTGATTCTAATTTCAGCATCTCTTGCAATTGTAATAGCTTCCACAGGAATTGTTACCAAGGATTTTCAATGTACTTCATATTTTCATGTGTATTACTTGACTTGTAGTCATCGTAATAGCAATCCTTATCTTGTTATTCTTCCATAGGTATTGCTTCTCTTTGAACATCTTATCTTCTAAGAAATAGATATGTAATATATGTACAGAAACTATGTAAACACGGTATGTACAAGAACTATGAAGAATATTGTTACCTTGTCTTAGAAGAAGAAGTATGTTTTATCCTACTTGGCCTTCTTTGAGGGTTCCCTTTCTTTGGAAAATAATGCTTCATGTGTTTCCTTCATTTTCTTTAACTCGGGACAATGATTCTTGTAGTGACCATATTTTTGACAATTGAAGAATTGTATTTTTGACATATCTTTCTCTTGATTTGGTTTCTTCCTTGAGCCAAACTTCTTTTCATTCCTAAAGTTATTGAACCTTGTTGTGAAGGCTTGATCATCATATTTATTTTGGGGTTTCTCTTTTGCACTAATCCTTGATTCTTCTTATGCACAGCAAGTCCAAAGTTATTCAAATGTGGGATACTCCTTCCTTGTGTTCATGCTTGCGGAAAATGCATCCCATGTCTTGGGAAGACCATTGAGTATTATATTTACTAGTTCCTTCTCTGAAATGATTTCCTCAATAGCTTGTAGTTGATCTCTTAACTGAGAGATTCTCACAAAGTATGATGGTATGTTGTCATCATCATTCATTTTCATGTCACGAAACTCATTCTTTAGACTCATTACTTGTCCATTGTTTCTCACTGAGGAGAGGTTAGTTAGGGCATCGTACATATTCTTAGATGAGTCAAGATGGGAGATGTAGGGTATCAAGTGGTATTTTATAGAATCCACTATGATACCCATGGAATTGATGTCATTGTCTTTGAATTTCTCCATAACTGCAACGTTATGAGGTCCCTTCTCTTTTCCTTCTTCAAATTGTGGTTCCACGATCTTTCCTTTCACAATATCCAACATGGAAAGGATGAGAGAAATCCTTGTCTTCCATGCTCTGAAGTTAGAATCACCTTCTAACTTGTTTTCTGACTTCATAGAGTAATTCATAATTTCTTTGACTTGGTCAACCCTTGATTTTGACCAAAAACTCAAACTTGTTGTCTTAGCTTGTTGAGAGTACCAGGAGATGCACTAGGCTAGGGTGCACTACTATATCCATAAATTAGGTCAGTATCTTCACGTAAGGTGCCTCAACGAGAGGTTTAGGGTTCTATTGTTGCCGCAAAGACTGGTTGCAACTGTAACTGTAACTGAGCAAATCCTCCCAATCTATATTCCAGCAGTTAGACTGTCTAAAGATAGTGTGGGCCCATAACCTGTTAGAAAGTAATGAATTTTCTCATTTAACCATAGAAAATATAACAATATTGTCACCCAACCATAGGCCGAAACCACCCCCGAGCACCTTAATCTTGACAGAGAATGATTCTGGAAGAAAACCAATAGCCAACCAAGGCTAATGCACCAAGTAAAGATAACCAAGACTGATCAAAAATTCCAACCATAACCAATAGAAAGTTTGAGCCTAAACCAGGAATACAAATTGCGGAAGCTTCCGGCTACAGTTTCTCCCTAGACTTGCACACTTGCCCAGTCTCTGCAGTGCACACCTCTTCCCATCTGAAATTATGAGTTGTGTGTACAAAATGAGGTCTGGATACTTGTATTTATATTGTTTCCTAAGCTGTCTGGGATGAATTCTCATTTTGGAGACTAAATACTTAATATTAATTATTTCCTTGAGTCGACTTGTCTTTGTTGGAAGATTGGTTGTTGTCATTGATGTCAACCCTAGTCATGGGTTTTGGACCACAAGATTGATGAAGGTATTTGGACATGAAGGAAAATGCACATGAAGATACAACACCCATGGATGGATAGCATACATCATGTTTTTTCCGATGGTATGTGGCACGTCACATGGATCCTCATGGTTGAGGGGAAATGATTTTTTGAATATGACAAAGAGAATTGAAGAAGGAAGTACATGTAGGCCCTGAAGATAATTAAAGAAAAGAATTACAAAATAAGAAAGTGTCAGGTTGGCCCTAATGTTAAAAGGAAGTGACATAAATGGTATAAATAAACATCAGTATACATTCATTTCATACAAGTCTAATTTCAGAGGAAAGAAGAAGAAAAGAAGGCCGGATTTCAAGGGAGGATGAAGTCTTTTGGTGATGTGTTCTAAGGTATGTTATTTTTAGGTCATCTTACCATTTTTTCTATCAAGTTTTTTATAGAACGATTCAGATGGTGAAATCGCTATGGTATTGAGTAGACATATCAAGGTACCTCTGGTAAAAATTTTAGCTTTTGATTCTATATAATTATGGAGATACACTATGTGGAAGATAGGGTTTGTGACCAGTCCTGAAGCTAGTCAATAAATAGGTGTTCCGGGTAAAATAGTCATAACATATTCATCGAGAATCCAAATGAAGTGGGGAAAATTTCATTAAAAAGAGTACAGATTGTACTTTCTTGTGTGCGAGTTTCAAAATCGGATGTTAATTATTGAGCATGGGGAATTATGTTCAAGTTCACTCTCCTTAATAGACCATAATTGAATAAAGTCTACCATTCTTTCTATAACCTCTTTTTGGGGAGCATTCAAGGAGTGAAAATTGGAGGAGTTTCAGAGAATACATTGAGAAATATTATCTACAGGATCAGATTACTCCAAGAATTGAAGAATTGCAAAAATTGAAGAAGTCTCAGGAAGCATTATCAGGTTCTATGTGATGATTGGTTGATGGTGATGATTTAATGTAAAGTTTTATTATCTCTCATATATTCTTGGGTGGAAGGAAGGGGAAAGGATGGAGAGTTAAAATCTCTCTTGATATTGGAGGATTGTATCTTCCTCTTGGAGGTTTATCCCTCCGTTTACATTTGGAAGCTATAGCTACCTTTGGAAGTCATTACTTCCCTTGAACAATAACTATTGATTACTTCTCATATATTGTGCATGGTGTATTGTGGTGTATTGGTGTAACTCTTATACTATTGTTCATTGCTCATTGGATATGTTGAAATAATGTAACTGCGAAGAGCATTCTTATTATTATTTTATTATTGGATTAAATCCCCATTGCAGATTAATCATGTCATTATTATTATTATTGTTATTGGATTAATCCCCATTGAGGATTAATCATGTCGATAATTGT
>ML783298.1:395920-407363 GCA_009831015.1 Picea engelmannii
TCTTCCCCTAGAGGGTTTCCCAGGATAAATGTTGTGTCTCTTGTGAATGTGTATTTCTCAGTGATCTTGTTCTTATTATGCTCTTATGTATTGAAATGCAAAGAACTATAATAATGGCATAAACATTAACATGGTATCAGAGCCAACCTGAAGGAAGCACAATTTGCAAGAGGAAAAACGTCACTGTTACCATACCTAAAAATTAGGGTTTTGCAAAAGTGAGTATTTTTAGCTCCCTAACCACCTAGAAAGTTGTGCCCTCCCCCAAGGATCATTTTGGCACTTAGAGTGCACCTTTTTAGTGGCTAGATCTCCCAAAAAGTGAAACCCTAGTTTCATAAAGTACTAGAAAACCAGAAAACCAGAGTACCAGAAGTACTAGAGTACCAAAAGTACCAGAAAACCAGAAGCACCAGTCCAGAAATCCGCAGATCAAGTTTGAGGGGGTAAAAATTGGATTTTCGAAATTCTAACTGCATCAGCTAACTCGCCTCAACCCAATGCATCTATCCCCTGAATCATAATTTCAAAATTCGAAGTTTGAAAAATTAGGGTTTCCTCATAAAACCCTAAGTTGCAGTTGTAGTTGCAATCTCAAAACCAGCTACAATTGCAGTACCAGTTGGAGTTGCAGCCGTAGAACCAACTGCAATCACTCTTGAAGTTTTTGGTAATAATTATCGATGCTACCAGATGGAACCACTACCTGCAAATGCTATCTAAGGTATGTACTCACATATGGTTAATGGTTAAACCCTAAAGAGTATTTGCAGGAGAAGGGATCTTTTGCCATAGATCCAGAAGGATCTCAAGATCCAACACATTCAGAGGAATAATGCAACCCAGGTGTGATTATTCTAATATTCATCTATTTGTTATGAAATTATCTTGATCAGTGTTGCATGTTGAAGCTATGATCAAATCGTTAGAAGGATTAAAAGTTGATCATAGAGCTTATCCTCTAACATAACCTTTTGTCAAGATAGCATATTGTCTTAGTACAACAAACAGGTTGAAGAAAGTACTCGTCACTTGAGTGAAGGAGACTTGGAAGAAAACCAAGCACTCACTCTTGAGGACAAGGCTCCAAGTTTGATTAATCAAGATTCAAAGGTACACATGACAAGCTGATGACTTTAGCTGAGATAGCAATCGTCGTAAAGTATTATACTTGATAGCATATGAGAATATAGAGGTATATGATTTTCCTGATACAACTAACATCTCCTCTAGGAGAAACCTTGTGTGTTAGTTTCAGATTGCCATGGAAGAATGCTTGGTCACAACACTATGAGAGTGTTGACCTCATTTCATATTATATTCCTTACCTTTAATCTTTGCTTTAGATAAACTATAAGTGATAGCTCTAAAGGAGCTACTGTGATGATTGTTCATGCTATTTCTTTATATTATCAAGAAGGATATTATTCTTGCTTGTTGTTTTGCTGACCTTGCTCCAGGTCACATGAGGAAGCTATAGCGAAGGTTGTAGAAGGAAACATGCTAAAAGAGAGATCATAAATGAAGCAATCATCAATGGAAAAGAAGAAGGTGGCTCACTCAGAAGCTGCCATGACCCATGCTATTGAAGAATCCATGTGAACTCTATAAGATTATCTCACAAGGTGCTACCATACATATGCAAAGTTGTCACAAGTTTACCAGAACTCAAGGTTGATCAAAAAGGCATATGCAATGGATGTGCACAAGGGAAGAACATCAAGAACCCGTTCCCGAAGAGGGACAGCAAGGCAGAAGGAGTCTTGGAACTCATTCATTCAGATGTATGTGGCCCAATGCCATCATCCTCCATTAATGGGTATGTATACTATGTATCATTCATTAATGATTATTCTCATAAAAGACCTGGATATATTTGAAGTATTCAGTAAATTCAAGGAATTCAAAGCCTTGATAGAGAATCTTTCTGAAAGAAAGATTAAAATACTCAGGTCGGATAATGGAGGAAAATATACCTCAAAAGAATTTGTGAATATATGCAAAGATGTTGGGATCAAGATCTCCAACAAAATGGTGTAGCTGAAAGGAAGAACAGAACGATTATGGAAGCTGTGAAGACCATGATTCACAATCAAGATCTTCCTATGTGATTATGGGCAGAAGCAGCTATGACAGTGGTTTATGTGCAGAATAGACTATCCCATAGTGCACTTGGGTTCAAGACCCCAGAAGAAATGTTCATCGGAAAGAAGCCAGAGGTAAGCCATCTCAAAATATTTGGCTATCCAGTGTTTATCCATATACCAAAAGAGAAAAGAAACAATATGGAGCCCTCCGAAAAGAAGGGAATATTTGTGGAATACTGTGAGGTATCCAAGGCCTTCAGAATCTACATACCTAGTCACCACCATATTGAGATCAGCAGGGACATGACCTTTGATGAAGAAGTTGCACTTAAGAAATCGAGAAGATGCCAGCTTGAAGAGGTATATGAAGAGGAACCTATAAATCCCAGGACGACACAATCCGTGAGGGAAGTTCCCAGAGCTACAGAACCTATAAGGGAAGTCATAGCTTCCCCTGATGAGGAGAATCCTGAAGATCATGATATAAAAGAAGTTCAAGAACCTCCTCAAATGACCTTCTCCCATAAAAGAAATCCTTCTTGGGAAAGAGAGCTTATTCAAGATGGAGAGAAGTATGTTGTTCTAGAAGGAACCCTGAGACAGGTGAAAAGACCAAAGCCATTCTCCAGTTACACGGCTTTAATATGTGATCTCCCAGATGAAGAGCCTACCTACTTTGAAGAATCCATTCAGAGAAAAGAATGGGAAGATGCCATGATAGAGGAATACCAATCCATAATGAAGAACGAAGTATGGGAAATAGTTCCCGGATCGAAGAATAAAGATGGGGTACCCTACAGATGGCTCTTCAAAATAAAACATGTTGTTGATGGAAGTATTAAGAAGTATAAAGAAAGATTTGTCGCTCGTGGCTTTTCCCCAGAAGGAAGTCATTAACTATGAAGAGACATTCGCTCCTGTGGCCAGATACACTTCGATCAGAACCATTATAGATCTTGCTGCTAAGATGAAATGGAAGTTGCACCAGATGGATGTGAAGACAGCTTTCCTGAATGGTGTTATCGAAGAGGAAGTGTATATAGAGAAACCCCAAGGATTTTAGGTTGAAGATAGGAAGTCTCATGTCTGTTGATTGAAGAAAGCCTTATACAGATTGAAGCAAGCTCCCAGATCTTGGTATGGCTATATAGACAGTTTCTTGACGAGCTTAGGCTTTACCAAGAGTAAAGCAGATTCAAATCTCTACTTCAAGATTATGGATAATGAACCAGTAATACTATTATTGTATGAGGATGACTTATTCTTAACTAGAGAAGAAAAGCTCATCGTTGAATGTAAACAGAGACTTGCCACAGAATTTGAAATGAAAGACCTTGGTCTAATGCATTACTTCTTAGGCCTTGAGGTATGGCAGAGTCCAGAGAGAATCTTCCTTAACCAAGGGAAGTACACGGTCGAAATCTTAAAGAGATTCGACATGCTAGAATGCAAGTCCATGAATACTCCCATGGAAGCGAAGCTGAAGCTACTAGTCGATACTTCGTCAGATTTGATAGATGCCACTCTATATAGACAGATTATTGGATCACTGATGTACCTGACAAACACCAGACCAGACATCTGTTTTGCAGTGAACACCTTGAGTCAGCTTCTGGTAGAGCCCAGACGTGTTCATCTAGTGGCTGCAAAACATGTGATGAGGTACCTTAAAGGTACAATGGATTATGGTCTCAGATATGATGGATATCATTGATCCATATGGATATCGGTGGCCACCCACCTTTTCCAACTGTCTCAAAACAGTTTTCTGACATTTTTGGCAATTTACTATTTTTAGCAGTTTTTACTTCTGGGGCCATTTTGAGGGCCTAAATGAAGGTTTTTCAGTATCAAGCTCCTAAATGATAGCTAAAGGAATAATTGAGCCCCAAAAATGAATCTCCTCGGTGATACCTTTCCAATGGGCTATCACACGCCTAAAACGAAGATCGTATGCAAAAGTTACGACCCCGGGAAGTTGATGTACTAGCTTACCCAAACGGGGCCCACATGACTTTTGGTGTTTCATCTCTTAGGGTTAGGTTTTTGGATGTCTAGGGTTTTTGGAATTATTTCTTATTGTAAAAATGCTTTCAAATCCTCATTGTAACTGGATTCTTGTGAATGTGCACTGCCATCACATCTCTTCTCAGAGATAAGCCGCCACCATTCCAGCAAGCTTGTTTCTGTTGCATTTTACAGTTTCAGCTTATTTCGTTATTGAATAAAAAACCAGTTTTACTGTATCTCTGTTATTTTGTGTTAAGCACCTATTAATAATCTGTATTCATTTTGTTCTTCCCATAAAATCCAGATCAGTGGTATCAAAGCAGTCTTCTCCTTGTCGTCTTAATGCATGTCCCCAACGAGGTCGAAGTACAAAGAGTTGGGTCTCGAGCTTGTTTCTCTTGAGGACAGAAGCTCTCGCATGCCCAAGCGACCTCCCATGGAAAAATAAAAGAAAGATGACAGGACAGGAGATCCTTTCAAATTGTTGATTGAGGAAGCCCTCATGCAACACAGGAACGAGATGATGGATAGTTTCACGCAAATCCTTCGGCGACTACCAACAGGCGATGCATCTTCTTCGAACGGAGGCGCCGCCCCCTTCAAGGTACAAATAAACTTTGATATTCCTATATTTGAAGGTCAGATAGATTCAGATGTTGTAGACAAGTGGTTGAATCTACTAGAAGGGTATTTTTCTATTCATAAATTTTCGAATAGAGAAAAGATTACTTTTGCGCTCCTCAAAGTCGTTCCCCATGTCAAAGATTGGTGGGAAACTTTCTGTGAGCAAAAGGAAATAGAGGAAACCTCATTATTTTTAGTCATGGCCACCTGGGAATCCTTCAGGGATGCTATTACGAAACAATACTACCCTGTCAGAAGTTATGATGACCTATATACCAAATGGACCAATCTGCGGCAAGAAAGAGACCAAGCAGTGCTAGATTTCACAAATATCTTCCATACCTTGCGCACCAAGTTGGGTATCAAAGATTTGGAGCGACATTTGGTGCTCAAGTATCATGATGCTCTGCATAGATACATCCAGACTAAAATGGAATTTCTAGACATCTCATCCTTGGGCGCGACCTACCGATATGTCATCAAAATCGAGCAGAAGCTCAAACAAAAGACGCGGAAATTTGGGCCTGGGAACCCTTCACAACAAAATCCAGGAAAGGACGACCCCAACCCATCGAAAAAAGGACAGAGAAAAGATGGATAGTATTAAGACAACCAGTACAAGCCGCAAGCAAAGAAGGACACCGAAAAGACAAAGAAAGATACCGGGAAGTGGTGCGACTTCCATAAGAGCCCTTGGCATAACACTGCTGACTGTCACTCAAAGCAGTCATTGGTGGCCGAAGTGAAAGCCTCTGAATCAGATGTATATTCTGACTCCGAGACAGAACCAGAAAGGGGAAGATGGATCATTGATGTGGAACCTAGTGCCATTGTTGTTACCACCAAGATCCAGCCTGGTGAACCAAACGAGCCAGAAGAAGGAGAGCACCTCTTCCATTCACAGATGTGGGTAAAAGGCACCCCACTACACTTCATCATTGACAGTGGTAGATAGAAGAACCTCATCTCAATAGAGGTCGTCAAGTGGTTGGCCCTGCCAACAACGCCGCACCCACAACCCTACACCATTGGATGGCTCCGCCAAGGAAGTGATCTCTGCGTCAGCCAACAATGTCGACTTTCGTATGGCATCAAGCCCTTCAAATACAAGGTATTGTGTGATGTTGCTCCTCTTGAAGTTTGTGATGTTCTTTTGGGCCAACCTTATTTATGGAAATGTCATGTTGTATATGAGTCTATGCCTCGTAGTGGTATTATTACTTTGAATAGGAAATTCTACAGGATACCCGAGGCAGTCCCACCTAGTGTTATTTCCTTGATCTCTGCTAAGCAATGCAGGAAGGTCATCTCTCAGACGGGGAAGTTTGTCTTCTTCGTGATTCACTCTCAGAATAAGCGAAATATCGCAGCCACATCCAGGGTCTCTGCGGCTAACCTCTCCACACAGCAGAAGCAAGTAGATAAGGTCATGGAAGAATACTCAGACATCTTCTCCTCACCTACAAGGGTACCTCTGCACTGCCAGGTCAAGCACCCCATCGATCTGACCCCCGGCGCACCGCTGCCCAATGGGCCAATCTATCGTCGCTCTTTGTTAGAGAATGAGGAGATCAAGAGACAGATCCAAGAACTACTCCACAAGGGGCACATACGCCCTAGCTCATCACATTGCGGGAGCCCAATCGTGCTAGTACAGAAGAAAGATGGAACCTGGTGACTCTGTATTGATTACCAGGCTCTAAATAAAATCACTGTCAGAAACCGGTACCTGATTCCCCGAATCGATGACCCCCTTGATCAACTCACGGGGGCCAAATACTTTAGTAAGATTGATCTGAATTCTGGCTACCACCAGGTCCCGATAGAACAAACATATGTATGGAAGACTACCTTCAAGTCAAAGGAAGGACTTTTTGAATGGTTGTTCATGCCCTTTGGTTTGACAAATTCTCTAGCCACTTTCATGAGGATGATGGACGATATCCTACGACCATTCACCAATATTTTTGTAGTGGTGTATCTGGATGACATTCTAATTTACAGCAAGATTTGGGACAAACACTTGCAGCATATTCAGCAGGTTTTGCACACCCTACGGCAGCACAAGATATTTGCCAACCTGGAAAAATGCTCCTTCTGCATGGACAAGGTCCATTACCTGGGCTACATCATTGATCAGCATGGCGTACATGTGGATCCAGCCAAGATCCAAGTCATCCGTGACTGGCTAGCCCCAACAACACTCACTGAGCTTCGAAGCTTCTTGGGACTTGCTAATTTCTATCGCAGGTTCGTGTTGGGTTTCTCCCATATTGCATGGGCCCTCAGCCATATAAACAAGGGTGGTGGTAAGGAAAAATTTGTGTGGGGTCGGTCCCAACAACAAGCGTTCGATGATTTGAAGCAACGCTTGTGCTCAGCCCCAATACTTTCACTACCAGACCTGCAACATCCCTTTGAGATCGAGACAGATGCTTCAAACTATGCCATGGGTGTCATTATCACTCAGCATGGCCACCCCATGGCCTATCATAGTGAGACACTGTCAGATATTGTTCGTAAGTACCCTACTTACGACAAAGAAATGTACTCCATTGTGCAAGCATGTCGCCAATGGAGACATTACATTCTTGGGAAGGAGACTGTCATCCACACTGATCATAAGCCACTGTAGTTCATGCAGACACAGGGAAAACTGCAAAATCACCACCATCAAAAGTGGTCCACATACTTGCAGCAATTCCACCTCAACATCAAGTATAAAACAGGAAGCACCAATCGCGTCATTGATTGCCTCAGCAGACCGCCAGTCATGGCACTCACCACGATGATAGACTCTTGCGGCCATGAGACATCTAGATGGCCCCAACTCTATGAGACAAACCCTGACTTCGCCACCACCTACCAAATGTTGGGTGCAAATGCAGTTGTCGATAATTTCCATCTTCAGGATGGGTTGTTGTGTCGTCTAGGCCATATTTGTGTTCCATCAAGTGAGCGAGCGAAGATGATTTGGGAAGCCCACTACAGTCAGGTGGCAGGACACTTCAGCGTCAAAAAGACAGTGGTGATGCTATAGAAACATTTCTACTGGCCAAAACTTCGACAGGAGGTTGGCAAGTATATCAGGTCCTACACTACCTGCATTATTTCCAAACCGACCACTAAGAAACAGGGCTTGTACACCCCTCTTCCTACTCCTGACAGACCATGGGAATCCTTCTCAATGGACTACATGTTGGGCCTCCCATCCACCAAGTGGGGAAATGACTGTGTTTTTGTGGTTGTTGATCGCTTTTCTAAGATGGTGATTATGGTTCCCTGCAAGAAGAGCATCACAGCAGAGGCCACTGCCAAGCTCTTATTTGAACGAATCTAGGTACATTTTGGAATCCCACAAACCATTGTCTCAGATTGGGATAGTCTATTTCTCAGCACATTCTGGTCGAGCCTTTGGTCACTGTTAGATACCAAGCTCACCAAATCCACGGCCTTCCACCCCCAGACACATGGCCAAACCGAGGTTGTAAATCGAATGATTATGCATATCCTTTGCATGCATAATTCAAAGAACCCTCGCACATGGGATGAGAGCCTTCCTTATGTCCAGCATAGCTACAACCGATCCTTGCATAGCTCAACCGGACACAGCCCCTTTCAAGTGGGTTTGGGATTCCAACCATTGGGTCCCATAGATGTTGCACTTCCCCTTGCGGTCACCTCAACTGACTCATCTCCTGCTCCAACTGAAGTTGACAAAGCCACCCGATTCATTGAGTGGATCCATCACATCTTCCAACAGGTTCAGGATATCCTACAGAAGTCCAATGACAAGTACAAATAGTGCCATGATCAACATCGGGTGCCGCATAAGTTTCAGGTGGGCGACAAAGTTTGGTTGCACTTGCAGAAAGAACGCCTTACAGGACCCCATAGGAAGCTTCACCCACTCTGTTATGGACCGTATACTATCACCAAGGCTATGGGGGATAATTATTTTGAGCTCAACATTCCTCCTTTCCTTGGCCTGCACCCAGTGTTCAACGTGGATCTCCTTCGCCTTTATTTCCCACCATTATTGGACACCTCCGAAGTAGCAGAACAACTGACACCAACAGAGCTCAACCCAGACTGCATACAATAGGCATCCAATGATCATATTGTGGACAAACAAATCAAGGGCACTCGAAAACAAAGGATCCGGCTTTATCGAGTCGTCAAAGCAGGGCAGCTCCTGCACCAAGGCAAGTGGCTCACCCGGGGCCAAATTAGCAGAAATTTCTTCATCTAATGGGGGACCTCAACGCAATGGAGACAATTTCTTCCTAAGGAGGGAGGAATCATCCATATGGATATCGGTGGCCACCCACCTTTTCCAACTGGCTCAAAATAGTTTTCTGACATTTTTGGCAATTTACTATTTTTAGCAGTTTTTACTTCCGGGGCCATTTTGAGGGCCTAAATGAAGGTTTTTCGGTATCGAGCTTCTCAATGATAGATGAAGGCATAATTGATCCCCCAAAATGAATCTCCTCGGTGATACCTTTCCAACGGGCTATCACACGCCTAAAATGGAGATCGTATGCAAAAGTTATGACCCCGTGAAGTTGATGTACTAGCTTACCCAAACGGGGCCCACATGACTTTTGGCGTTTCATCTCCTAGGGTTAGGTTTTTGGATGTCTAGGGTTTTTGGAATTCTTTCTTATTGTAAAAATTCTTTCAGAGCCTCATTGTAACCAGCTTCTTGCGAATTCGCGCTGCCATCACATCTCTTCTCAAAGATAAGCCGCCACCATTCCAGCAAGCTTATTTCCGCTGCATTTTACAGTTTCAGCTTATTTCGTTATTGAATAGAAAACAAGTTTTACTGTATCTCTGTTATTTTATGTTAAGCACCTCTTAATAATCTGTATTCATTTCATTATGCTCATAAAATCCAAATCAATCATGACTTCACACTGAGTGGATATACTAATGCAGATTGGGCAAGAAGCGTTGCTGACAGAAAAAGCACTTTCGGATGTTGTTTCGGTTTGGGATCAGCTATGATCTCGTAGCAGAGTAGGAAGCAATCCAGTATTGCTCTCAGCACAGCGGAAGTAGAGTACATTGCCACATGTTCTACTAGTTGCGAAGCTATATGGATTCGGAAGTTGCTGACGGGCCTATTTGATTTGGAGATGAGAGCAACCGTGATTCTATGTGACAATCAAAGCTACATTAAAATGACAGAGAATCCTATGTTCCATGACAAGTCGAAGAACATAGAGATCCACTATCATTTCATCTGCGACATGGTACAGAGAGGAGCCTTGAAGCTCCAGTACATTAGCACGGATGAACAGGTTGTTGATGTGTTGACTAAGCCTCTATCTCGTGTAAAGTTTGAACACTTTCAAGATAAGATTGGTATTGTCTGAAAGGACCCTCCCTGAAAGGGGGAGTAGATGTATTCCTTGCTTCTGACCTCGATGTTAGACGTAAAGCAAGATGAGTCATGCTTCTGACCTCATTGTTAGACATAAATCATGACGTTGTGTGATCCTTGCTTCTGACCTCATTGTTAGACGTAAAGCAAGATGATTCATGCTTCTGACCTCACTGTTAGACGTAAAGAATGACATCGTGTGATCCTTGCTTCTGACCTCTGATCCCGATTATTTTCGGCACGAAATGAGAGCGAAGATATAATAAAGAAATGCACAGAGATATTGTAGATATTTAAAAATATAACATAAATGTATCAGATATGCAACCATAAACACAGATATACAGTAATACACGATTTCTATTAATCAAATAAATGTACAGAGATTGTAAAAATACGAAGTGAAAAACTCGCTAGAATGGTGGCAGCTTATCTCTGAGAAGAGATGTGACGGCTACTCGCATTCGCAAGAAGATGATTACAATGAGGCTCTAAAGGCATTTTTACAATAAACGGGAATGCCAAAAGTCCTAGACATCCAAAAACCTAACCCTGGGAGATGAAGCACCAAAAGTCATGTGGGCCTCGTTTGGGTAAGTGAGTACATCAACTTCCCGGGGTCGTAACTTTTGCATACGATCTCCGTTTTAGGCATGTGATAGCTCATTGGAAAGGTATCATCAAGGAGATTAATTTTGGGGGCTCAATATGCCTTTAGATATCATTGATAACCTCGATCTCGAAAAACATTCATTTAGGCCCTCAAAATGGCCCCGGAAGTTAAAACCTGCTAAAAATAGTAAATTGCCAAAATTGCCAAAAAACAGTTTTGAGCCAGTCGAAAAAGGTGGGTGGCCACCGATATCCACCTGGATCAATCCTCCCTCTTTAGGAAGCAATGGTCTCCATTGCGCTGAGTTCCCGGGGGAGAGGTCAAAGCGTTTGTTGGATCTGCATCTGGGTGAGCTGCTTGTATTGCTAGAGACGTCGTGATGCTTGGTTTGTGGAAGTCTGTCATGAACCTATTGAAGTTGAGGTTGTTCAACAAGTCAAGCTACATGAGAGGAAGGTGTGCAGAAGGAATTTTTTTGCTTTGCTGCAACCTTGTCGACCTGCTTCTGTTGGATAGAAGGTGCAGGGGGAGAAACTGTAGTGGTTGCAATGTCCTTCTGTTCCCCTTTTGAACAGATTGTGAAGAAGTTGAATTATGTAGTATGAGATACTACCTTGCGGCAGTTTTTAGGTGGACCAATAGTTGGATCTACCTCTGGTATTCTGTAGAGATGACCCCCCAAAGTAACAATGACACTACGGGGTCGAGACTCATAAA
>ML783298.1:415826-430196 GCA_009831015.1 Picea engelmannii
GAATTGAAGAATTGCAGAAATTGAAGAAGTCTCAGGAAGCATTATCAGGTTCTATGTGATGATTGGTTGATGGTGATGATTTAATGTAAAGTTTTATTATCTCTCATATATTCTTGGGTGGGAGGAAGGGGAAAGGATGGAGAATTCAAATCTCTCTTGATATTGGAGGATTGTATCTTCCTCTTGGAGGTTAATCCCTCCCTTTACATTTGGAATCTGTAGCTACCTTTGGAAGTCATTACTTCCCTTGAACAATAACTATTGATTATTTCTCATATATTGTGCATGGTGTATTGTGGTGTATTGGTGTAACTCTTATACTATTGTTCATTGCTCATTGGATATAGTTGAATGGTTTAATTATAAGTTGAAAAATGTTTTAAATTGTACTTGATACTGATTCACCCCCCTCTCAGTATCAACAGTCTTCTAGGGTTAAGTTTAATTCTTTAGGATTTATTCTTGCTTCCCGAAATATTCTATTCTCATCAGTGTTACACGTGGAGGTAAATACCTCCTGAAGCTAGCATAATATCAACACTCATCTCCCCTAAAATTCCCTTAATACCTTTTAGTTCTAAGAAATTTTTAGGAAACAGATCCTCATATTCCCGCAATAGAGCATGTATCTTTGTCACGGTTTGTCCATCCCAATAGTCCCCATGGAAGCTAGTTTAGGGTTCTCATCAGTTTCTATATTGACTTTCTACAACTTTAAGGGTTTGGTATAGGAACTATGGAAATAATTTGGGATAGTATCTTTAACCCCCCTAGACCCTTTTGATTCCTTAAATGTCATATGCCTAAGTTCCTCAAGGTCATCGGCATCTTCCGGGTTTCTCTCGATAGAAAATAGGCCGCAGGTAGTCGAGTAGAAGATGGGTAAAGACTATGATGAAGGAGGTACTCATGTCTAGGATAGATAGTAGTAGAATGTAGTAGGATGTATATGCTTTCTTAATCATTTTCAAAGCTAAAGTGATTTTAGGAGACTTACCAGAGAATAAGAATTCTTGATAGAACTCGTTGAAGGATTTCCCAGCAAATTGTTTGGTGTCGAGCTTCCTCATGTATATGCCAAGTAGTTGGAATTTTTCCTAAGGAATGAATAAACTAATGCACCCATAGTTGAGAAGGCAGTTTCACAACTTCCCATACCTAGATACAGTGCACAACATGCCCCCTTGTATCTGAAAGCCCATCATATAATTCCAAAGCTTATTGTTTTGGATTCAATGAAGTAAGTTGTGAAGGGGGAATAAATCGATGTTGGATGGCACATTTTGCTTTATCCCATGAAGATAAAATACCTTTGTGGGTGGCCTTCCATCTAGTTGAAGAGGACCTTAACACAACATCAAGTACTAGAATTATTTTTTATGGCGTGACTTTATCCTCTAACTCAACAAGAAAGCTACATAAATATGAATTTCCATCGTAAACAAGGTGTTCTCCAACCTCTAACCCAATCCACCAGGACACTCTGACAATCACGCAATGTCGTGATAAGTTCTCATATCTTCCCTGTTTCCAATTGTCGAAACTAACCTCGGAATCTTCACCTGCAGGTTGAATACTTTGCCAACTTACCAAGCCATCTGCAATGGGGTTAATATAGTCTACATGCTTTCCTGTAGTCAGAGTATAGAGATGATCCATGGCATGCTCCTACATATTCCCCTCTACCATATCTGTACAGTGGGGACCCTCATACGGGTTTAATGGTTGGGTTACCTTCATACCGTCTAATTCAAAGTACATGATTTCTTTCTTAAGGTTGATAATAGAAAATTTCTCATAAGCCCAATCAATGCCTAGTAAAGTTGGGTATGGGTCCTTGTCCCCCATGATTTCTATAACCTCAAAATCGACCATTATTTTGACTTTGTCTAAGTCCATATTGGGCTTACCCATGGCTTCCCAAGTATTCTTCATTAATATGTTGATGCTAGACCCCAAATCGAGCATAACATCACTAATCTCGTAGCCATCAATGTGAGTATTTTGTATAAATTCCCTTATGGATTGATACTTCCTTCTTTGTACTCTACTTGTATTTATGTCTGGAAGGTTATCAACAACCAACTCTTATGGGTTCTCTACAACCTCTAAAGTCCCCTTGATCTTGCTTTGCAACTACTTGATGAGTTTTTCGTCATCCATAATGTCATAAAGTAAGAATATACACAACTCAATAATCTTGTGTGGTCTCACTAGAAGATCCTTATGTGAAATTGAACTTTCTGTGAGTTTAGGTTGAATCTCATGGCTTGAATTTGCATATATTGGTATTGCAGGATTAGAAATCCATCGGAATATATCAACATCATCCTTAAAGAACTATTTTTGCGCAAGGGGGTCATATCTAACATCTTCTAGTACCACCTTGCATATCTTACTTTGATTGGAGTTGTCAACATCAGTACCAATCCTTGTTCCTCCTTTAGTAAAAATATTAATATTGGGTGCCTTTTCTTCAATGATAGGTCGAGGCTCTGAATTTATCAAATTGGTGCCTCACTTCCTAGCACAATTCCGAGGCAATATTCGATGGCATGGGTGTTGTTTCTACAATGGGAACACCAAGGACGTACCAGAAGAGGAAAATATTGAGCGATATTTCCCTTCTCATCACAATTATAGCATCGAGTTGGCTCTCTTCTGCAAGATTGTCCACCTATGAAACCTCAAACACCTCTACATTCTCCTCTAAATCCTTGAGGAACTTCATCAACCCTAAATTCAGAGTGAACGAGTCTATCTGCAAGAGCATATAGAGTGAAACATTGTTTGGTGGTGTGAGTAGGTGACCCATATAATTCACAGTACACTGTGTTTGGAATGGGGATGTATTTTTGTAATATTGGGAAATGTCAAGGGGGATTTCGATGGCTTTGAAAAACTTCACAGTGTTCCTCATTTTGAATACCATGATGGTTTGGGAAGGTGTGGTATTGTACCGAACCATGGAAAGGTGTAGCAGTTGTGACTTGCACAATGTCCCCCAATGGTCCCACTGCAAGGGTTCCATCGATTGCAGAGGAGGTCCTGTACCCCTTAGTATGGGAAATTTTGTCATTGTATGCCCCTCAATGTAATAACCAATACACCAAACTTGTCGGTGGGTTTCTCTAGGAATAGTCAGTTATTGAATCTTTTCAACCAGGGTGGAAATCTAGCCTTCCAGCTGCGTAATATTATAGTCATCGAGTCATCTAGTTACCCATAAGATGCCAGTATAACCCACCATCGCCTCAATTTTCATGGTTTTTTCTAGGGATTCCCTCAATTTTCATGGTTTTTTCAAGGGATTCCCCCAATGTAGTTATACGTTGTTGAGTTAATGGGATCTGAGTTAATGGTAAAAGAACCTGAATGAACCATTCTCGTTGGTGGTCTTCATGAATGGGGTTGGATAATTTCCCTATCGCATCTTTAAACCTTTGGTTATACTCCCAGGAATATTCCCCATCTCTCTATTTGATTTCCCGCAGTTCAGAAAGAGCTTGTTGCTCGGATTAGGGTAGTTTAAATTTAGCGATAAATTTGTGTTTGAATTGTGGTAAGAGAAATGGTTTCCCTTGGGAATTCCCTAGTTCAATGGATTTCATATACCATTTTAATTATTGGCCCCTTAACGTGGTTTGAAAATCAACTATTTTATTAGCATCTAAAGTCCTGCGTGACTATCAGATGGCCTCACAAAGGAACCAATGTTGTTCCACGTCATCATCCCATTTACCCCAAAATTCTAGGTATCGAGTGAGGGATCCAGCTTGCTTATGCGCCATGGGAGATTTTGGGGACACTATCAAGATAAATCCTATAGGCCCTGGTTGTGATAACACTAAAGAACTTGCAATACTACTACTACAGGTACCACTCGAATTAGTTGGACTAGAATGAGAATAAATGACAGGAATTATAGGAGATTTTATTGTAGAATTTACTGGATTAGAAGATTGCGATGAGGGACTAGGAGATCCAAGGTTGGTTCCTGAATCTTAAGGACAATATTATTTCATCTGGGGGGTCACATTAGGAGGCCATATTGTATCAAGTCTTGTAGTATACTTCACATCTTCAGGCACTGCAGGGGTTGATTCTCCTACAACTTCTACAGAGGTTATAGTTGATTCATGATCCTCAGTGGTGACTCTGCTCATTATTCTTTCTTTTTTATTTTCTCCATCTCGTCTACTCTCTCTATAAATCTCATATTTCTCTCCAAACTTCTCCTTCAATCATTGGTTGTCCAGCCTTTCACGTAACTGCAACTCTTTCAACTTCTCTAACTCTCTTGTATGACTCCTCTCGAGGTTGATCTCCTTGTGCAACTGAGAAGGCTTCTTCATCAACTTTATCCACTACTTTTCAAGCACCACATCCCTTTTATGATCCTACTTTTCTCTAGCACTCTTCTCATGATGACCCCCCATACCTCAAGAACTTCCATATCTTAACTCATGGATCCCCACCTGAATCAGTCAATCCTCATGCACAAAGGGTTTTACTCAACCATTTCAACCAAAGGAACCAATATGATTCGTTCTTCCACCAACAAGATCTTCATCCACAATGGAATTTCTCTCAGTAATCTCCCTCAGCCTCCCTCGTAAAATATTGCTTCTGCTTGTGAGAATGACTAGTGATTTTCCACGACAAATTCAATGATGTATCCTTCGAGGGTAGTTTGGACCCAAAAGTCCATAACTCGAAAAATATGGTGATCCAACTTGTGAAGAGCAGTGATTCACTCATTCGTCCAATTATATCTTTTCTTGACATGATCTTTAAATTGTGTCTCTTCTTGCAACCATTCGAGCCACTAATAGACCTCCTCTAGGAATCAGGTCCAAAAGATTTGATACTGATTGTTGGCTAGGTTGGAATAAAAGACTGCATCCTTCAAAGACCTCAATTTTTTATGTTGTAACTCAGTTTCTTGGAATATAATCTCATCACACCTTCTTTCCCACCATATTTCAATGTCATATTTAAAGATGTGATGTTGTATCCTCTGAAAACTCACTCATAAGTCAGGTCCCGGCAATGGACCATTTGTTGGTGTGAAATTGGAGATTGAGGTTCTCGGACATTACCAACAAAGGTACCGCTATAGTCTAGTTGAGTTGGCATATTCAACCTTCAAGAAGGGAAGGAGGTCTCACCCCAAGCGCAGTCGAGACTTTGTGTGATAAAGTGAATCACAAAGGACACATCATTAGATCTATCATTTCATATCACAGTTCCATACTTAGATGTAAAGAGATCATAGCATCAGAAGCCTTGGATCGGCAAAGATAGTGAACAGTTTGTGTTGCACAATGTCAAAGTAAACACATACATTACATAAGTTGTCAAAGAAGTAATGGAATTAGTAAATACATAGCACAAGACAAATTGCGCAAGAAAGATACCATATATTCATCCTCATAATGACAAATTTTAAGTATCTAAATAATCCATCATATACTCATACCCCAGACTATCATATACAGAGTTAATCTTCATATCAAGACTCATACAATAGGATCTAGCATTTCATATCACAGTTCCATACTTAGATGTAAAGAGATCATAGCATCAGAAGCCTTGGATCGGCAAAGATAGTGAACAGTTTGTGTTGCACAATGTCAAAGTAAACACAAACATTACATAAGTTGTTAAAGAAGTAATGGAATTAGTAAATACATAGCACAAGACAGATTGCACAAGAAAGATACCATATATTCATCCTCATAATGACAAATTTTAAGTATCTGAATAATCCATCATATATTCATACCCAAGACTGTCATATACAGAGTTAATCTTCATATCAAGACTCATACAATAGGATCGGTAATGAGATATCCGATATGGAATCTCACATTCTACGTAGTTGTAGTTCTTTCTTAGTATTTCTCAATAACAACAAAGCTCAAAGCTCCACAACAACATAGCAACAAACACAAACTTAATGGAAAAACCCAAAACAAAAACTTATAAAAGAACAAAACAACAGAGAAAATAATCAAAACCAACTTGAACCAAACTCGAACTAAATCCAACCCCAACCCATTACATAACTTCATGCTTTATATATTTTCCTTGGGGCTTCTTGGCTTCTTAATATCGTTGTTACGCTTTATTGATTATGTGTCCTTCTAGCATGCGCTCGAACGTTCCAGATATTTACCCTACTTTTCTAGCTGGCGCATCACTCTTTTTCCTTGCTAGCACACTCACAATTAGCTTTCCACCACTTGTATCTAACGTTTATGTGTTATGGGGTTCCACAAAACTTTTATAAATATGCAAACTACTTCTTCAAAATGAAGGGCCCAACAGGTGTACTACTTTCCTCCTAGACCTATTTCAACAATTATAAGGAGAAAAGAGGGATGGATGACTTACCTTTTTATGTTGTTTTTCCTTGCTACTCTAGCCTTTTACCTTGATTTCCAAGCTCCTAGACGTAAGAAAAGTCTTGCAAGGAACAAAGCGAAACTTCCTTCTTCCACACTATATTATTAAACAAAAACAAATCTATCTATGATGAATTTAACAGCAATAGACATGCATATATTGAACACATAGACATGAGAGGAATAGACCAAGTAATATATTAATGGAAATCCAACAAAATGGAAGCACTTATAATCTCAATTTTTACGGTGCAACACCTCCTCCAAGCTTTCCTTTCCAACCCATTGGATCTCACACAATCATAAGTATGATGCTCTTAATTCAACCCTCTTTCACTCAAGCATGGCCTTCATTATATAGTCTTGGAGGCATCACAAACATAGGATAGTTTTGAGGAGAGGATTTGGTCAAAATAGTATTTGGCTCAACCAATAATATTGAACATGCCTTCAATAGGAGATATCTCAAACCAATCCCTTAACCAACTGAGAACTCTCATAAACCACCTCACAAAACAAGGCATGATGGTTGCAACAACTTCATCACCCCCCCCCCCACCATAATTATGCACAGGGCAATGAACAAGGGACTATCGCTCCCTAATCCACTCTAGGGGAGTGATGATCAGGGTTTTATCCCTCCTTGTATATGGGCAGGGGATGATGAAGCTCAATCAAGGCCAAAATATCAAGGAAAAAGATGGTATTTTGACCTCCAACTGATAGATTTCTTTTTCCAGATGTCTAGGGACTATGACATACTTTTTCTCATGGTGACGAAGTTGCAACACGTAGGTGTATAATAGATGTGACACTTAAGTGTGACATTTGGTGGTGCAACACTTACGACACTTAGGTGTGACATTTGGTAATGCAACACTTGTGACACTTAAGTGCAACATTTGGTAGTGTGACACTTAGGTGTGTAACAAGATCCTTACACAAAGCATCATACACTTATAGAATTATATATAAGAGAAAAAATACATATGGAAGAACATACATAAATGGGGGAGAACCATCAATATATTTTGTTATATATGAGACCAGAACAACATGTGTATTTCCATTACATGATAGTGTGTGTGTGTGTGTGTGTGTGTGTGTGTGTGTGTGTGTGTGTGTGTGTGTGTGTGTGTGTGGCATACAGTTACCAGTCGGTTACATTCTTTAATTGCTCGATCGGTCAACTCTAACTATTTGTTCGACCAACTTCCTAACTGAATATTGCAGTCGACTTGTCTAGTCTATAGATGGGTCTAGTCGACGGGGCCAACTAGCCCCTACAACACTATGCTTATGTCTAAGGAGAAACTATTGGAACAACTAGAGGCATTAAAATGTGCATGGGAAAGTTATTTTAATGAATCGGTTGAATTCTTCAAAGAAAAAGTAGAGAGGTGGCTTGTCCAATACATAAATAAGAATGATATTATTGAGGACACGTTGCACCAATTGAGCATTGATTTAAGAGAAATGGAGAATGAATTATTTGAAATAAAGACCAAGCACGAAATAAAGGTTTCTCTAATGAGGGAGTATATAGAAGAATGGTTAACAAAAGCATTAGTTAAGATAACTGAGACAAATCAACATGAAATGATTACAATAGTTATTCCACCTCCAAGACAACAAAAACCATATACAAAGGATGCCTCAGCAAGCAAATGAAAATTTCAAAAATTTCCATTACAGTAAGTCAAGTAGAAACCTTATTCTTTCCCTCAGCATTTTTTCTTCTTCAGTCAATTTTCATTTTGCATTTTATGTTCCTAGCAACCTGTGAAACTTGAGGCTGACCCTTGACTATTTTATTTGTCTTCCAACTCTCTGTTTAATTTTATGGTCTGGGGAAGCCCCATCCAATCCTCTTTAAAGGAAAAATGCAGTTTATTTTATTTGTAACCCTAGAAATTACATCCTATTTATTTAAGACATCTATTATTTTTTAGGTTCTCGGAGAACTAGTTTAGGACATAACTTTATTTATTTCTTGGGACTTTAATTTTAAGCATGAGATTTCAAATGTGTATCAAAATATTTGTTGAATTTAATGGAATGATCATTTAGAGTTCTATGTTATATGTGGTCCATATTTTACTTTCCCTTTGTTGAATATTATGTTCGACTTTGATGAATGTTGTGATGGAAATGTTGTCATATGATAATTTATACTCTTTTGGTTTATAAATCTTGTAACATAGTGTAAATATTTACTTTTTGTAAAATACCTAGTCTTTCTCAGGTATTCTTTGCATGTGAATATTTATTTCAAGATTAATGCATGGTCCTCTCTCAAGCATTTTTTGTTCTTGCATGTTATTTAAAATAAAGGAGTATCACCTCTTTAAAAACGCAGGGGGATTTATTCTCATGAGATTCACTTAAAGACCATAAAATAGTCTTTTTTATCAAAAAAATGAAATATGAACAACATGGTCATGGTGAAGCAAACAAACCCTTTGTATATGAGGAATCGTTTGCAGACTATATTGATAGATATAAAAGTGAAATTGTCAACTCATACGACATTCCTACCAAAGTTGTAAAAGATTTATAAAGTGGTTAAATTATCAAATGAAACTATGGGGTAGGAAGGGGTGGATTTTGATCATCAAAAGTCTTCTAGAAAGGAATGAAGAATAGATTTATAGTGATGTTGATGATCTCAAGAGTGAAACAAAGGATAGGGTACACCATCCATCTTATTGGTTTGGTGTTAGTTTTGCGTTTAGCTTATTTGATGAAGTGCATCGCTACAAACAACTGGAATAAGTGGATGAGGCTTAAATTATTGATAGCTTGAAGGAAATGTGCATAAATAAGGATAAAATAAGTATTTCAAGTTTACAATATATTTTTGAATTAAAAGCTAATATTAAAAAGATAAATAAGGAAATGATTAATTTGGTGAGGGGAAGACGAATAATGTCAAAAATGCTCATATTTTCTATGAAGACTTGCTTTATGATAACAAACAACAGATTACCAATCTTGAAAACTTTATTGTTGGTAGTAGAAAAGAGATTAGTGATCTAAAAAAAGAATTGGAAACGAGACAAAAAGTATTTAACATCCCTCCATTGCAATCAATACCTAATCATATTTTTCAACTTCAGAAGGATGTGAAAGAGAGAAGATGAAATTACAAAATTTAAAAAAGAGTTAGAACAAAAATTAATAGCTAAAAAAACAATGGGAAAAAGTGATATCAAAATCAACAAAAGCTTAAATAAATGAGTGATACAATTAAGAGATGAGAAAAAAAAAATATTTGCAAGCTAGTGATTTAAAACTTGAAAAGCAAGTGATAGTGAAAGAAGATAAAAATTAAAAGATGAGATGGGAGTAGAGATCAGCTACTAAAAAACAATAAAAAATGAAAAAAAAAACATATGAAAAATATTAATGAAATGAGTGATAAAGCTAAAGAATTAAAAAAGAATAACGTTGCAAGTTGATGTGTTGAAAGATATATATTTTCAAATGATAATCTAAAAAACACAATTTTGGAGATAGAAAAGAAAACTCTTAAAAATCTAAAAGATAAAATTAAGTCCTTAAGGAGAAAATATTACAAAGTTTTATTGCAATATTTACCACCATGTATACTACCTTTATCTCATCACCCAAAGTTTTAACATTGACCAAAAAAATTGACTAAAAAAGATGCCAAGATTACTGAGTTGAAAAAAAAAATATTGAAAAACCACAAAGCACAACATTTGAGCTATATATTTGAGATCCAAAACCTCAAAGGAAAAGTTTTTGATTCAGAAAAGAGATTACATCAGATAAGTCCCAAGCTTTGACATGTTTCACAATAGGAAAAGTCACAAATTTCGAGAGGGGCAATTGATTTACCACAACAAGAGAGAAACCATAGAAGAAGATATAAGGAACTAGAAAATATGAGGAAGAAAGTGAAAGCAACAGAAAATAAAATAGCAATTTAGGATGAAAAGATGAAAGAAAAATAAATATACACGATGGGAGGTATTAGAAAAATGTCGAGTTATTGAAATGATGATCACGTAAGAGAAAAATTCTAGATGAGGCATGGAAAAAACCTCTTAAGAGCCATTGCCTTAAATAATAATATGGATTTATCATTGTATTGAAGTATATGTATACACTATAGACAACGGCCTCTCGCATGTGATTAGGTTCATTCCCTATTTTGTTTAAATTGGTGCTCTTGAGCCAAGAGGTCTTATATGTAACTTTTTTTATTGCATATTAATGGAAAAAAACGATTATTTTTCCAGTGTTAATCATTATCATATTTAAGTTGAAATTTTATTATTTAAATTACATCCATTATTTTTCTAATATTATGATTATGTTTTATTTTATATATTTTACTTAATGCGTTGTAATTATATTATATCGTACTAAGGTATGAGCTCATAGGCCTTGTTCACTTTTCTTAACAAACTATGAAAAATTGATAAAGTATTTACAAGCTATCCATTTTATGAAAGGTGAAAACTTTTTCAACTATATTAATATATTAAGTAAATGTAAATAATGTTGGTAGATAACTTGTCATTCTTTTGCATACTTTATTATAGTTCAATTTATATCATGTTACATATTTGACATTTTAAAAGATTAACAGTTTGAAGAGGAAAAAGACCTTCTTATTGAGGAGGTTGAAAGGATGCATACATTTACAATAGTCCGTAGAATTTTTATTGGTTTAATTTTATGATATACATAATTTTTTATAAAAAAAATGTATATGTACTTACTTGGATTAAATTGTAATGTAATTCCTTTAAAAAATTTATTGACATTACATTATAAAATAGTCATATCATAAAATATTTTAAACTTTAATTAGGAAAATTCACATACATTTTTTTAGAAAAAAAACACATCGTTACCATAAATTCATTCTTGAATGTTTATAAAGAATGGGTGACATGTCTCATTACATTTCCTTAAAATGCATGCCTAATATGCATCGCATCCTTCCATTACCTTAAAATGCATGCCTAAAATAGCTTGATGCTTGAAAGTGAAATTTGATTATAAAAACAAAGTATGAATCAACATGTGGGGAGGTAGGAAAATCCATGCCCTTTTGTATGTAATAACTCTACATGTAACACAAAGGTACAAGGATGATTTCATAAACATTTATTACAAAATCAACATCTCTAACTTTTCAATTATTGCACATGCAAACATTTAATCTACAAAATAAGCATTTTTAGTGTTTATGCAACTCTTTCATCACAAATAGTAAAATGAATGTCCATGCATGTAGGAAGGTAAAATTCATCATTTCCAAATATTTGAATGTTCCTCGGAACACTAAGAATATTCATATACCAAGGAAAACTTTAGGGGGTAAATTCTCATGCTTTTCCCAAAAAAAGATTCTCGAATTTCCATTTTTTATAAAAATAGTTCACCCAACTCTATAGGATAAAATTATTTTATCTTAAAAATTGCCAAAAAAATTATATAAAATATATAAAATCCTTAGAAATTTGAATATTTTTACAAAAATATTGCCAAACATTTTAATTTTTTCATATTAAGGACTAGTAATATTCACCAAGGTTTATACACTTTAAGATAAATTTTCATCCTTCAAATTTTTTGTGGCATACACTATTATAATTTATTTTTCAATCTGGAAAAATTTTGAGAAATGCATATTGTATCATAAGATTCTTTCACAATTTTGCATAGAATGTTGCTTTTTTTTTTCTTTTTAATTTTTCTCTTAATTTATAACAATATGAATTTTTATATGACTCTCAGCTTCCATCATTGGGATATCAACAACTATCCCTTGAACCATCTTCTAGTTCCAACTTCTAAAAGGGTTTAGACCCATTCCATTTCGAGTCTTTCTGCCACACCATTGGGCTAGTAATGCCCATTTTAAGTAACTCATATGAAATTAAACCATGAAGCCTCTTGAGAATGGCATTATAGGGGTTAAATAATTGAAATCCAGCCTTCAAAGATGAACAAATCTTTTGATAATGGGATTTTCCATTATAAAGGTCCACGATTACACAATACCCTTTCAAAAAAGACATTTTTTTCTGAAATCTACAAAGATTCATCCTAATTCCTTCCTTTAAATATAACCAAAGGGGGGTATTGTATTTCATTGCTCTACCCTACCTTGTTTCTTGAGGATGAAACACCCATTTTACTATGAATCATAGCTTCTATTATTGAGATATTAATAACAGTTGAACCATTCACTTTCAGTATTTCATTGCTCTTACCTACTTCATTTCTTAAAGATGAAACATCAATTTTATTGTTATTTTTAGCTTCCATCATATGGATGTCAACAACAATTGCCCCTTGCATTTCGTGTGTTTCACCGCTCTGACTTGCCTGATTTCTTAAGGATAAAACATCTAAAGTTTTATTGCATGATTATTGAAAAACATCATTGGGGTACCTATAACAACTACCCCTTGCATTTTTAGTGTTTGATCACTTTGACCTAGATTGTTTCCTAAAATCAACGAGATTGACAAAGTCAGAGTGGAAGAAAAACATGTACTTTGCACAAATTAGCTAGATTGACAAAGTCGGAGTAGAAGTAAAACATGTACTTTACACAATTATCTATATTGACAAAGTCATAATGATATGTAATAAATTTAATCATCATAACACTCGCTAGTGGAGGGAAAGTCATGTTGTAGATTTCTTTTGTTAACAATATTTTTCCCCTCATGCTTTCCAAAGCAATGTGATTCATGATAAGCCTATTCATCATATTTTCTTATTGGATTTGATCTTGGAATACAATTATTGAACTATGAGGACAAATCAATATTTAAACACGCACATTATGAGTTGTCTTGAAGTATAAAATAAAAATAGAATGAGATACCATTTAAAATTAAGACAAACTTATTGTTGGCATTGCAATCAATGATTTCTTATGTTATTTTACCCATGAGTCAAATAGTTGTTTTACTTGTTGAGAAGTGACCTCAAGGATATAGGATGCTAATTGTGTTGTGGTTTCCTTATTCGATGGACATTTTGACTTATCGTAAATAATATGAATTTGACTTCTAATATTTGAAGGAAAGAATATTCTTTGTCTAAAATTTTTGAAACTACCTGCTAACCTCATAACAATCTTGAAACATTGTTCTCTCATCTCATTTACAAAACACATTATATCATGTTCGAATGTATTTCTATACTCGTTAGAAACTCTTATTCCTCCTCCTTGGTTGCTATTCAAAATTTTCATTTCCATATTCTTGTGTTTCATTATTTCATTCCTTAATCATCCCAAAGTATAATGATGAACAAAACTAGCCATCTCAAGAGCATGGGCCCTTTAAACATGCATATAACGAACCATCTCATCTCCTAAATAATAACAAAACAACCAAAGCCACTCACTGGAAGGATGTCAATCCTACAATGAAAATGGTTGAAAATGTTTATCATGAATGCAATGATACTATCATTTTGAAATATATAATGTGACGAACTTAATATAAATTGATGTACATTTCCTCAAACACATATGCATCATCCCCTTTGCACCCTTTCAATTGTAACATCAGTTATAACACTTCCACATCCTCACCAACTTTTAATACTTTTCTTCATACAGTAGGCCTTCACTAACCTATAAACAAGACATTTCAATGCATATGATTAATTACTAATGTTTCTATTCAAAATTATATACAACTGAAAGCCAATTTTACTCCTTTACCATCACAACATCAACATTTATTGTTAGTCAAGACCCACATAAAAATATTGGATATGTTAACATAATTATTAAACCTTTAAAATCCCCTCATGCCAAATGAGGATCATGTGTGATGTTGAACCATCTAATTTCCCATATTTAATATCATTTCACTCTTGGATTTTATGAAGGTATGGTTCCCTAGGCTTATAAACCTTGATATTCTCCATCTCATCCCAAATTTGAAAAAAA
>ML783298.1:430246-465275 GCA_009831015.1 Picea engelmannii
GCGGACTCCTACAAACATTGAGAATTTGGTTTCGAAAATGACACCAGCATTTCCAAAATTGAATCTACTTTCAATTCGTATAATTTGTTTTCATTTTCGTTCTTTGTATCTAATTTTATTTAATTTTTTAAAAAACTCACTACATAATATTTTCAGCAGACATTATGATTTGGTGAAATGAAATATCGGTATCTCAAAAAATATACAGTGAAAAAATTTGAAAAATATATATTCATCATCCTTAAACTGTTCTTTTAAAAAGGGTATATTTATATTTTAGTTTTACGTAAAAATTAAGATAGATACGAGCTGTAGAAAAACATGTGTTTAAATTCTACAACGTTTTCAGCTTGGTCAACTTCAAAAAATTCTAGAAATTATAATATTCATCCGTTAAATTCAAAATGATAGTCATAATAAAACAGAGTCTCTGTATATTGATGTAGTATATTTTGTTTCTTCAAAACATAAGTTTAATAAAAAAAACATTGTTGTAGAAATAAGTAACTCATTATCATTCATTTCGTGTTTAAGAAACATACTGTTAAACAATTGTCAAATTGACATATCAAATCATGATAAAAAAAAATTGAAAAATAGTCATTATAAAGCTAACACAATTCTTCACAAGTTTTGTTTTTACTGTAAAGTGAAATTCGAAATAAAAAAAATACTTTTATATGTCAGAAGTTGAATAACTTGTGAAAATACAGTTTTTTTTGTCATAAAACAAGCAAAAGTGTAACCCACCTTCATGATTTCACCCAGGGACCATATATTCATCCTCATAAGGAAAAAATTTAAGTATCTAAATAATCCATCATATATTCATACCCCAGACTGTCATGTATAGAGTCGTTTTTCATATCAAGACTCATAAAATAGGAACGATAATGAGATATCCGATATGGACTCTCACATTTTGCGTAGTTGCAGTTCTTGCTCACTACTGCTCAATAACAACAAATCTCAAAGATGCACAACAATAGAGAAACAAACACAGACCCAATGGAAAAACCCAAAACAGAAACTTACAACAAAACAAAACAATAGAGAACAAAATCAAAACCAACTTGAACCAAACTCGAACTTAATCCAACCCCGACCCATTACATAACTCCATGCTTTATATCTTTTCCCCAGGGATTCTTGGCTTCTTGATTCCGTTGTTACGCTTTCTTGATTCTTCTTCTTTCTGGCATCCACTCATGTTCGACAACACAAGTATTCGAACAGAGGATGAACACCTTCAATAACCACTCACATAACCAGATCAAATATCAACACACCGATGTTTTCACATGGTAAAACCCCTACGAGAAAACATCCACAGCCCCAACCAATGCGGCCACTTGGAGAAGTTTATTAATGAAAAAGAAAAAGATTACAAAGAGATTTCACAAGAGAGTTTCTCATAATCGATCATCGGAAAATGACCCTCCATGCTCTTTAAATAGAGATCATGGACCAATCGGGTGTTAATCCATGGATCAATGGTCGTTAAGATCGAGGAGAATATGAACCATCAGATCACTCTATGTCAGAAACATATCATGACCATCGGATTTCCTAACTACAAATGCATACTAATGCATACTAAAGAAACACACTTTTACCTAATGACACATTAGACCAAATAGATCTTAACTAACTCCTAAGTGTCTAAATATCCTAACATCCCCCCTTAAGAAAAACTTGGGATAGGATTGAAGAATTTACAATAGTGACACAATAGGAGAAGGAAGGAGGAATTAGAGTATATCCCCCCTTAATGACAACTTCCTAAACTCCTAACATAGATTGAAGTTTGGAAAACTTCACTTCTTTAAGAGACTTTGTGAAAATGTCTGCAACTTGATATTCTGTAGGGAAAAAGAGCACTTTAATAACTTGATCATGAATGATCTTTCTGTGAAGTTCATGTGTAGCTCGATGTGCTTGTTGCGATGATGTTGAACTAGGTCTTTGGCGAGATTGATGGCACTTTGATTGTCACACAAAAGGATGGTCGAATGTTGGTGTTGTAATCCAAACTTTGAAAGGATCTGTCAAAGCCACAAGGCTTCCTGAATTTCATTTACCACTGCTTGGTACTCTAATTCAGCTGAAGAAAGTGCAATAGCCTGTTGTTTCTTACAGGCCCAAGTGACAGGTCCTGAACCAAGGCTGAAAACATAACCTGCAGTAGACTTTTGATCATCAGGGTCGTCAACCCAATCTGAATCAGTGAAACCAACCAATAAAGGATTCCCCCCTGAACTGTAATGTATCCCAAACTAAACTATACCACAGACATAGTGATGTATCCTTTTAGCTGCTTTCCAATGGCTTTCATGGGGTATTTTCATATATCGGGAAACGAGACCAACAGCAAAGGAAAGATCAGGACGTATATGAGTCAAGTATAAGAGGCTACCAACTAATTGACGGTACAGGGTGGCATCAACTTCAGGAGAAGTACAGGTGGCAGTAAGCTTGAATCCAGACTAGAAGGGAGAAGGGGCTGGTTTAAAATCATCCATGTGAAAGCGACGACGAAGGTCACAAGCATACTTAGACTAGGAAATAAAAATTCCTTCATTGGTTTGCAAAACCTGGAGGCCAAGAAAATAGTGCAAAAAACCTAAGTCTGTCATTTCAAATTTCTTCTTAAGGCTAGTTTTCACATGGTTTAAATGTTTTGAGTCACTACCAATAAGGATAAGTTCATCAACATAAAGGAGAAGGATTATGAGATGGATTCCTAATTTCTTGGTATAGACATTAGGATCAGAATGGCATCTAGAGAATCTGGTGTCAATAAGAAAGTTGTCCATTTTGGCATACCAAGCTCGGGGAGCTTGCTTAAGACCATAAAGAGATTTTTTAAGGTGACAAACAAGGATAGAGTCATTATGTACATAGACAAGAGGTTGTTCCATGTATATTTCTATTGCAAATATCCATGCAAGAAGGTGGATTTAACATCCATCTGAGGGACCTCCCATTTATGTGAGGCAGCAAGGGAAAGAACAAGGCAGATGGAATTCATTTTGGCTACAGGAGCAAAGGTTTCACTATAGTCAATTCCTTCAACTTGGGAAAATCCTTTGGTAACTAACCGAGCCTTGTGTCTTTCAACACTTCCATCTAACGCATACATAGTTCTGTAGACCCATTTACATCTGACAAGTTTTCTTCCTTTTGGAAGAGGTACAATATCCCAAGTATTGTTTACCATTAAAGAACGATGCTCTTCATTCATTTTTGTATCCCAATATGGATGACTTGAAGCTTCTGCAAATGTCTCTGGATCATGAGTCTCTGAAACTTGAACCAAAAGAGAAGAGGCTCACTGGAACTGTGAACGGGTTTGACGTTGATCTGAAGGATCACCAACAAGACCACCAACTCCTTCTCGTGTTGAACAAACCCATCTAGGAAGCGGTGGAATTGTTGTTAGTTCGGGTTCAAAGGACTCATCTAGAGGAAGTTGAGCAGGCGGAGGTGGATTTTCATCCTCACTGTCATCATCTAAAGAAGAAACTGGAATAGGAACAAAAGAAGGCACAAACTCTGAAGATGGATCACAGGCCGAAGAAGGCATAATCGTTGAATTAGGCTCGCAGGCCAAGAGATTTCATCAAATTTAACATCTCTTCTAATAATAATTTCATTACAATGTGGTTGAAGAAGTCTATAACCTTTAACATCTTCAGAATAACCAACAAATATACACTTCTCACTTTTAGGATGTAATGTTTTCCTTTTCTCATCAAGAATGTGAGCCCATTCTATGCTGCCAAATACACGGAAGTGACTTACATCTGGTTTAATTTTAGTCCAAGCTTCTTCCGATGTTATATTTTTAAGAGCCTTTGTGGGAGTGTGATTTAGTATGTAATTTTCAAAGTTGATTGCTTTCACCCAATACTTTAGACTTAGCCAATTTATTTTAGTGTGCGGTTCTTTCTCTCAGCAACACCATTTTGTTGTGGTGTATATGTAACAGTGTGTTGCATTTGGATGCCATGTGTAGTGCAGTAACTTATAAAATGATTTTTCACATATTCGCCTCTATTGTATGTTCTTAACCTTTGAATTTGATGTCCAAATTTCTTTTCTACAAGGACCTTGTAGGCCAAAAACTTGTCAAAAACTTCACTCTTAAGTTTTAAGAAGTAAACCCAAGTACGTCTGGAAAAGTCATCAATGAAAGTTAAGAAATAATTGCAACCAAAAAAATAAGGAGTATAAAGTGGACCACGCAAATCACTGTGAACAAGCTGCAAAGGGCCTGATCCATGCCAAGAGGCATGTTTGTCAAAATTGTCCTGATGATGTTTGTCGAGAACACAACCAGCACAAACACCATCTCTGCATGAAACAAGAGGAAGACCAGTCACCATCTATTGATTACATAGTTGTTGCAATGAGCGATAGTTTAGATGACCAAACCGCTCATGCCAAAGTTTTCTCAAGTCATCGCTATGAGCAACAAAAACTGATGAAAAAGATGATGACCCAAAGTTGTCAAACTTGTACAACCTAGTAATATCATCAGCAATTCAAGTTACAAGAACATCCTTAGGATCTTTTAGATCCTTGATTACAACTTGGTGAGGTGAAAAATCTATGGTTTTACCTTCACCCGAATGAGTGATTTGATATACTGATAGAAGGTTACAAGAAAGACTTGGAACACATAATACATCATTGAAATGACCATTATCTACTTGAACTGTTCCAGATCCTACAACACTAAGAGATATATCATCACCAAAAAATATTTTATTGGTGTTACATTCATTTAGAGCAGAAAATATGTCTTTATCCTTGGCCATATGATAAGATGCTCCAGAATCAATAATCCATTACTCATCATAAGAAGAAGTAGAATCAATATTGATGTTTTGCTTCTTCATCGTTGCTTCTAAAGCTGCCATCTTCTTGAAACATTTGGACTCATCATGACCATGTTTATCACAAAAGTTGCAATGTATGTCAGTCTTCCTATTTTTATATTTTTCTCCTTTTTCACCATTAGGAGTTGAAGCTATCTGAGTGGGTTTGGGACCCTTATGTTGCTTGTTTTTGTAGCGAGGATGTTTCTTCTTGGGATACGTTATCTTTCTGTTGGGCAACTAAGGCTTTGTTGGAGATGCCTGCAGTGTTGATCACTCCAAGTTGTACAATCTTATCTTCCTCTCTAATCAAAGCAGTACAAAAGGACTCAAGAGTGGGTTTTTCATAATCTTTCCCTAGAGCCTCTATCATGGCATAAAAGGTATATACAAACATAGAATATGAACTACCTAGCTTAGAAAGAATAATATAGATGCAATGTTCTTCCTCCATTTTTATCTCACATTCTTCACATAAAATTCTGAGTGTTTTAAACTTAGATAGATAGTCTCCAAGGCAAGAAAAATCACTTGGACTTAATGTCAGTACTTGATTTTCTAACTATTGTACTCGAATAATATTGAGTTTACCAAACACAGATTCAATATGTTCCCAAGCCTCTTTAGGGTCATCAATTTTTTTAAGGTGGAACCTTAAATCATGAGAGATGGACATTCTGATTAGTCCATGTTCTTCGTCACTCCTATTATCCCATTTTACTTTCTTATCATCATCAGTGGGTGATTTTTCCTTTCCTAAGGCAATACGGTACAAGCCTTTACTTCTTAATAAATCTTCCATATGAGATTTCCATTGAAAGTAGTTGGTGTTGGTAAGCAAGAGATTACGTGTAGAATCCATATTAAATATGCAGATAATATGGATTTAAAAACTGAAACTGATGATATGGATGGAAATATCTCAAAAAGTTGTGCGGTTTAAAAAAAACGGCACTGAAAAATGGACTTCGGATGTGAGAGTTATGCCCTTTTTAAAAAAGGCATAAACGGTAACCAAAGGACCACATGATATTGTAAGTTTCTTTATGAAGTGACCCATTTTTATAAAGAGAAGTGGGGATCACTTTTACAATGAAGTTAATTTATAAAAGAAAACCTGCATGCAAAATAAATAACTCTAAAATAAAATATTAAAGCTACTTATAGTGATTCACTTTTATACTTGAAGTGAAATACACTTTACAATTTTAGCATGAACTTTTTCAAAAAAAGAAACAAAAGAGAGACTTGAACTCAAGACCTCTTACTTAATAAGGCAACTTTTAACCAAATGGTCTAGCAAAACATATTGTATTTTTTAGGAAGAGGATTGGGGGTGTCGTTGTTGTTGTGGAAGATGGCCTTGGAGAGTGTGCTAAAAAAAAACTCTTTTCACACAAGAAAAAAATTTCACTTCTCGATGACAACAAGGGTTAGATCTCGATTAGCTTACCTGGAAGATGCACCTTTTCTTATATGTTTCTGATTTTCCGAGATCGCACAGAGGGAAGGGAAAAGAGAATACACAAATCTAAAAGAGTAGAAACCTGAAAATAAATAATAAAAAACCGAAATAAAACCAAAATGATACTCTGCAAAAATTTAAAAATTGTGTATTCAGGGTTTATACCTCCAGATCTTAATGAAATGGTCGTATCTTGGGAAAACGGAAACCTTTTTTAGTGAAATGAAAAGTGTTCCTAACTGAAATGAGCACTCCGGACACAATGGAACAATACTCTCAGACCAAAAATGTACATAAATGACATAAAATGGAGATGAGGAAATTGGCTTCACGATCTCGATCTACAATATGAGTGGGGCTTCAAACCTCGCTCTGATACCATGTTCGAAAACACAGGTATTCTAACATAGGACGAACACATTCAATAAACACTAACATAACCAGATCAAATATCAACACATTGATGTTTTCACATGGTAAAACCCCTACAAGGAAACATCCACGACCCCAGCCAACGCGACCACTTGGAGCAGTTTATTAATGCAAAAGAAAAAGATTACAGAGAGATTTTACAAGAGAGTTTCTCACAATCGATCATCGAAAAATGACCCTCCATGATATTTAAATAGATATCATGGACCAATCGGGTGTTAAGCCATGGATCAATGGTCATTAAGATCGAGGAGAATATGAATCGTCGGATCACTCTATGTCGGGAACATATCGTGACCGTCGGATTTCCTAACTACAAATGCATACTAATGCATACTAAAGAAACACACTTTTACCTAACGACACATTAGACCAAGTATATCTTAACTAACTCCTAAGTGTCTAAATATCCTAACAACTCAAACATTCCAAATATTTCCATTGCTTGTCTAGCTGGGGCATCATTTTTTTTCCTTGCTAGCGCACTGACAGTTAGCTTTATGCCACTTCTATCTAACGTTGATGTGTTATGGGGTTCCAAAAAACTTTTATAAATACGAAAAACTGGTTCTTCAAAATGGAGGGCCCAATAGGCCCCAACCACAATCCTTGACTCATCCCGAGTCAAATTTCTGCTAGTTTTTTTTGGTTTCCTTCAAACAAAGGGCCCAAATCTAGTACAATCTGCAGTGCTTGTTGTCGAAAATTTTTGTATTGCTCAACTCTATCCTTCCATTTCCATGCTAAAATTCATGCGCCCGCAACAAATTCCTATGAGGCGTTGACATCAGGTACCTTAGGCTTGGTGGCCAACAGAGTATTCCACTCTGTATCAATGAGTGCCTCTAACTGTTGCAACAAAATGTATTCCACTTGTACTATAGGCAAGAACTATCGAAGTGTTGTCTTCACAACTCTATTAATTTCACCCATGGCAACCTGCCTATCATCCTCAGCTTGAATCTCTGCAAACTTAGTCGACTACTCTATAGGATCAGCAATGGTCCAGGATTTTCCATGAATATTTTTAAGGCTAGTGCGCAACTCTTCGACAAGCTTATTGCATTGGTCCAACAACCCAACCTAGTATATGACCATATCAAAGAGTCGACGACAATCCTTAGCCCAGGAATGCAGCGATAATTTAACATTGGTACCTTAAACAACTGCAGATGTAAGCTTATGGAGGAGATCTTTGGGTTGGTCATTTTCCTTTAACTTGAATGTGATGACCTCCTGTTGCAGAGTATCTATTTTGGCATCCCACTGGGATGATGCGTCGGAAATCAGGTCAACTCGGTCAGGTGGTGCAACCGGTGAGATATCTTCGATCAGTTCATGAATGACCTAGCAGAAAGATGTCTAGACTTGAGAAAACTTGTCGGCAATGGATGCAACAGTAGATTCGGCATGTATTCTCAATTGCTTTAGCAGCAGTGACTTCAGTGATAGCCTCGCGTAAGAATTTTGTTTGATGAGTTAGGTCTTGGTTGTCCTATTTGGTTGTTGTGATCCTCTATTCCAGATGATCATTTGAGGCCCATATAAAGTGCAAATGTTTTGGTGTATCCCATGTGGAAAATTCACCACTAATGGAAATGGAATCCCAAGGTGGTCGTGAAGCAAGTGGCTGACCACTAGTGATAGAGCGCTCTGAAAAGTTTAGTGTATCAACACTATCTAGTGTAGGTGTAGGTGAGCTCCCATGGTAGAAGTGTTGTCAACACCTTTGGCTTCTCTAAGCAAATTTCCAAGATAGCTCACCGCTGGTGAATATCTTGTAGAAAAGGCGCAATATGTTCCTTAATAGATGTAGTGCTCTGTGTTGACTGAGTATCATCCTAATCAATGAGTGGGTCCTGTGGAGGGTCCTCATCCATAGGAACATGAGGTTTAGGGCCTGTCTCAGGTTGTAGTTGATTAACCATCTTGAGATTCGAGTGTTTGGGGACAAGAAGTTTTGAGATCTGGGGAGAAATGGAAGAGAGTGGAATTGTAGGTGTGGTGGGTTGAGTAGTATGGTCAAGCGCAACTGTATCAGATTGAACATGGGGTGAGGATATTGGATGTGTGTGAGCAATCATGGTGGACCCACCATTCTATCTATGTTTGACTTCCGCAATAATAGTGGAAGGTTGGGGTTGTACACGAGGGTCATTGAGGATATGGATGATGGGGGTTGTGGATGGGGAGGTGAATGAGTTCAAAATTTTGGAGTGTGTATGGGGTTGTGTGGTATGTGTTGAATGGGGTTTGGTATGCGCGGAAAGTGGGGCAATGTGGCTTTGTGGTGGGATGGAGGAAAGGGGGTAGTCTCAATGATGACAGTATCACTGGGGGATTGGGAAGGGGATTTGGTACGGAAATTATTCTGAGGAAGAATAGAAGTCAGGATGTCCCTCAATCGCTTACCTGATAGCATAGCATTGTCAAAAATGGAAGAAAACAAAATCTGAAGTGCGCTACTGGGAAACACTTCTTCTTCGGCTTCCTTGGGATCATCCTCTGAACTGGTAGGTGTTTGAGTTCTCTTTCTCATACTAGGGCATGCATCTGATGTCTCTGTTGGAGTGGATCCTTGTGCAATGGAGAGCATCACATACAAGACACTAGTCTTCTTCTTTTCGACAATGACCCTAGGCCATAAGGTGACTTCTTTTTCAAGCCCAACTTCATCCAGGTAAAATGGTAACATTTGTGTATGAAAAAGATACAGGTTCGCCTCCATAGGCCGCACAAATGTATGATCTGTGATCATCCAAAACCATATATTATGGGTATGCCTAATGAGTAGCGCCTGTGGAATTTTGGGTCGTTTTGTTACAGCAATGAGCTCATCATACCATTGCATGAAGGCATCATTATGAGTGGCGTCGTTGGTAGATGAAGGGTGAAAGTTCCATAGGTTAAAGAGCTTGGTGATACATCCATTGGTATTGTGGGAAATGTTGTGCCCCCGTGGAAGTTTCCACTTCCACATGGCGAAGGCGACGAGCAAGTATCCATAGATCAAATATCCTGGTCATTCATGTGCATCTGCACAAGCCTGGAATAGCTCGATGAGAAGTTATTTTCACCATTTCATAGGGGCTCCATTCTTACTGAATTCTACCACTACAATGGAATCCAAAGTAGACTCTCCCTTGATGTACTTATGCATCCCTTTCTCTGAAATCAGATATAAAGCCATGCATACCTTCTCATCATTAATTGGTGCAATGTGTTCTCCTCAACCACCACAGTGTGTGCCATATTTTTTGTACAACCTCACCTCCCCCTTCTTTTTACCGTGCTTCCCCAAGCCTTTAAATCCTTTGGTGACACCTTGGCCTTAGATGGAAAACCCGGTGAGCATGTGTACGTCCTCTACATGGATCGAGTAGGCCTGGTCGAGCCACAGAGAACTGTTTTGCACCTTGTTTCCTTTGAATTTGGTGCAGTGTGTCGCTTATCTGGTAGTACCAAATACTGACACATAGTGGAGACACAGCAAAGTAGAATCCCGCAGGGGAATGTAATCTAGATTCCATTGCCACTGGAACTCTCCATTAGGCGATGTAGTTCAATCAATGAAAGTGATAGTATCCATTTAGGGGAAGTTGGAAGCATCGGTAAAATCAAGGTTGACCAACCTGGTTTGGTTGACCTTTCCATGTAGATATTATTGAAAACGATCCGCGGATCAATGAATTATGTTGGAACAATAATTCAGATGGCCCCTCAACCAACTATATGAACCATTGGAACAAGTCGGTGATGGTAAACAAACAACACAAGGGGAAAACGGATTGGACGCAGGATTATAGAGGGATCAAGAGGCTCTAGAATTGATACTAGAGTAAGTGCAAGAGTAAAACAATAGATGGATCCATCGGCCAAATATGTGTTTATAAGCGATATTTGGAAGATGTCGAGACAGACATGCATTGAATACTACGGGGTGACAAGATTGGGTATTAACACTGACTCAATCCCTTGAACACGAAATAATCCATGACGTGATTTGGGTAACTAAATGCATAACTAGAAAGTTGGTAACGGAGCGTTGGAGTAACTTGCTAAAGTACTGACCAGTCGAGCAGTTAATCGAAAAAAGGAGAACAGTTGTTAAACTTTAAGTGATGGTGAAAGAAAAGAGGTAATGACGGGTAAAAAGGTATTGACGGAATTTAATGACCCATGTGATGACACAAGAGAAAAAAACTCGAATTTCAGTAGCATTAAGTAAGAGAGGATGTGACTACAACTTCCCCGAACACAAAGTGAATATTCAGGCTAGGTGACTTGGATGGGACAAGAAACCACTAAGACACATATAAACACAGAACACGTCAACATGTATTGATAGAAAGTAAAACAGATACAGAAATGGAAATCCTACTTACTAACACACTCCTGTAACCAGTAGAGGAATGAAACGATAATTATGCAGCAGACAGGTAGGGATTCAAGCATGTGCCATTCAACTAGCCAGGTCAAAGAATTTCATCGATTTGCACTAATTTGACAACTCCAAATTCATGGGGTTTTGCAATCATAAAAGGACAAAGTCAATGCATTTGGAGTTTTCCCGTATTTTTTTTATACTTCTTGTCATATAAGAGTATGAAGTCACCCTCCACAAACAATTTACGCTTTATATGTCGATCATTCCAGGCCTTTTGTCGAGATTTCTCCATAGTCTGATGAAAATATGCTAAGAACCTAGCTTCCTCAAGTTCCATAAGTTCCTCCACCTATGCAGCAATAGATTCATCATTGGTCATCTTGGTAGCTTGTGCAATGAATAGACTTGGGGTCAGAAAATCAGTTGGTACAACTACTTTTTGGCCATATACTAGTTGAAATTGGTTGTACCTATTTAATCCCTTCATGGTAGTCCATTATGCCCATAACACAATTGTAAATCGCTCATCCCAATCATCCTGATTTGTGCAACAAACCTTAGTCAGCCCCATCTCCAAGATTTTATTAAATGCTTCCACTATTTCGTTAGCTTGTGAATGATAAGGATTGCTCTTATGATGTTGAATCAAAAATTCTCTAGTAAGGTTCGTTATAGTTTCACTGAGAAAGTGAGTTCCTTGGTCACTAGTCAAGCTATGAGGACGATGCCAATAACATTCTCAAAAATAAATCGTGTTTTGGTGACCACAGAAAAATCCTGAACAACCTTTGCTTCCACCCAATGAGTCCGGTAATCAGTTGCGGTAATTATCTATCTGGCCTTGGAATGCTTAGTTGTAGGATTTATCGTACCGGTGAAATCAACATCCCATTTTTCAAAAGCTTGTAGTGGGCGAAGAGGGTGCAGAGGCGGTTCACCGCGACATCATGGTTTTCCCACTCGTTGACAGACATCGCATACCTGAGCATATTCCTTGTCATCTTTAAACATTTTTAGCCACCATAGTCCTGCCTGTAGGATTTTTTGAGCATTTTCCTTACCACCAACATGTCCTCCTGCAACTCCACTATGACATTTCCATAGAATATTACATCTTTCATGGTCTAACACATAGTGTTGCAATATATTATCCAGTCCCAATTTGTAGAGTTTGCCCATAATAAATTGATAATTGGTTGCACGAACCACTAGGTTCCTCTTTTGTGTTGCAAAATATCATATCAGTGTAGTACTAGTAGTCAAAAATAGTGAAATGTCTGACCAATAATCAGGAATGGCCTCAATACAGAACATATATGCATTTGGGAGTTGGTCATCTACAGGTCCACCACTTTATTTGGACTCTGGGTGAGACAACTGATCTGGCCCAACATTTAACTTGTCAGGATTAACACTGACCTCAAAAGAGCACTCCTGAAACAATAACAACCACTTGCAAATGCATCCCTCTAACACAAGTTTGTTCACAAAATACTTCAAAGCAGAATGGTCAGTAAAAATCTTAAAATGACTTCGAAGTAAATAATTCCTAAACTTTTGTAAAGCATACACCATATCCAAACCTTCCCTTTTGGTCGTGGTGTAGTTTTTTTCGGGTTGGGAAAGTTTGCTACTGGAAAATTATATAGGTTGGTCCAAGTTTCCTTCCCCTGGTTGTGCAAGAATAGTGCCTAGCACAACTTCTCTTTTAGCAGATCAAATGCTTTATCATAGTCCTAAGTCCAACGAAGCCCTTCTTATTTCTTGAGAAGTTGTTACAAAGGTGTTTTTATGCTCGTGTAACCCCTGATAAATTGGCGGTAATATCCAGTATGTCCTAGGGTCGTTCGCAAATCATTTACAGAGGTAGGAGAAGGCATATTAATAATAACTGCAATTTTCGCAGGATCAACTAGCACTCCTTCACAACAAACAATATGATCTAACATATTCCCAAATGGTACACAAAAAATACATTTTCACAAATTAAGGGAAATATGAAACTATCTACATCGGTCCAACATCAAGCATAACAACCCAATGTGCTCTTTAAGAAAGTTGTATATAAACCAATCGTCCAGGTATACCTCAAGGAACTTATGGATGAAATCGTGGAATGTTGCGATCACGATCTGAGAAAATACTATTGGGGAATTCTTAAGCCCAAAAGGCATAACGTTGTATGAAAATGATCCCCACTCAGTTGTGAAAGTAGTCTTATTCTTATCTTCCTCGATAATTCGAACCGGGTGATATCTAGAGAACCCATCTGTAAAGGAATATGCCTCACTTCTTGTTGCTTGATCTAGTACCTCATCGCTAAAGGGGGTAGGAAAGGGGTCATGTACATAAGCATCTTTTAGGATTCTTTAATCCACACAAAAATTTATATCATATGTACCTTTCTTAGTTTGGATCACGATAGGACTAATCCATTCATATTTATCAACAAGGAAAATCATCCCAACTGCGAGCATCCTAACAATCTCCTTCCTCACTTTCTCTTTAACTCTGGGATTTAGTCGATATGGTATATGCTTGAATAATCTTGATTCGGGATTCAACTCTATCCTCATTGTTAGAAAGTAATGGATGTGCTCATTTAACCATAGACAATATAACAATATTTTCACCCAACCATAGGCCGAAGCCACCCCTGAGCACCTTAACCTTGACAGAGAATGATTCTGGAAGAAAACCAATAGCCAACCAAGGCTAATGCACCAAGAAAAGATAACCAAGAATGATCAGAAAGTCCAACCATAACCAACAGAAAGTCTCAACCTAAACCAGGAATACATATTGCAGCAGATGTTGGTTGCAGTTGCTCCCCAGACTTGTGTACTTTCCCAGTTTTTGCAGTGTGCACCTCTTCCCAACTAAAATTCTGAGCTGTGTGTACAAAATGAGGCCTAGATACTTGTATTTATACTATTTCCTGAGCTGTCTGGGCCGACTTCTCATTATGGAGGATAAATACTTAATATTAATTATTTCCTTGAGCCGACTTGTCTTCTAGGGTTAATTTTAATGCTTTAGGTTTTATTCTTTCTTATAGGAATATTATATTCTCGCCAGGGTTACAGGTGGAGGTAAATACTTCTCGTAGCTACCATAATATCAACACTCCCTCCTAGCTAAGGAGGTATTGAAGGCAATGGTCTTGAGCACAAACATACCATTCAACCGGTAGCATCATCATAGTCGTACAGACTATCTCATGATTAGATCACAAGCACCATCATCACTATCAGTGTCATCTGAAAGCATCAACTGCATCATCTCTCTAAACCATACTCCATATGAGTAATCAAACATGATGTTGAATAAGTCACTCACTCCAAAGAGTGATACAAGAACCATTCTTCTAATATAGGCATATGTCTTAGATGAATAATTATTCCAACAGATGTTGGAAGCCATGCCATGGGATACAAGGACTACTCTTATAATCCAGACATACGTCATAGAAGGAAAAATGTCATTGACCATTTTCTGTCTGGAGAATGTTTGTCCATCAATACATTGACCATCCATCTAGTTGATAATCATTTTCAACACTACTGATAGTCTTCATGGCAATCAGAACAATGTCATTCAATAGAATGCAATTGTGTCTATCCATAGTAGTACACAACTACAATCCAGTGGTACACTACCACACCAAGTAGCACACAGCTACTTAATCAATGACACATAGTCATGACTAGTGGAACACATCCACCACAGTAGCATACATATATTGTCCAGATACATACAGTCTCCATAGAAATCATATCATCCGATATCAACCTGCACAGAAAAACAATGTCCTGATATAAACTGAATCATCTAATCCATTCTTCCACTCACATCTGTGAGATCTGGAAGAGCATCTTCCATCAGAAGGTAAAAGATCATCCATGAGCTACTGGACTATTCTTCTCAAGCATAGAAGAACAATTTTCTGGATTTCTAAGCCTGTACCATTCACCTATCTGGGCCATTCCTCCGGCACTAAACAAAGTGCAACCTAGAGAGAATGAGTATGGCCTAGGGAATTCTTGTCCCTAATTGTTGAACCTGGACCATTCACCTAACTAGTGTTATCACACTAATTTTCCTTGTGTCTTTTAGCCCTTAGTTTTAAGTTTTCAAAGCCTTTAGATTTTAAATTTTGACTTATTTTCTTAAGTGTGATTTACTTAGGTTACCTTGAACAAATGAAGGCTTGAGTGTTGTCTCTTTTTTGACCCTCACATAAATTTTTGGCCTAGGTTCATTTTCCTGGCTTATGTTTTGACTCACCTCATGACTTGACACCAAGCCTGACTTAACCCATGACCTACATGACTTGACATGTCATCTTTTTCACTCATACCTTTTTCCTTGCCATGTTGTCCATATGTCCTATTAAAATGGTCAAATCATTTTTTTTTAAAAGAGTGTTGCTAACTCACTAGGAGTTTCTGTAGCGCACTCCTTGTCCTTCATTCTTTGCCATGATTCATCATCATAACATTGAGGTCATGTTCTACCTAGTTTTCAGCACCATGGTTCGTTAAAATATGCTTTTGAATATTTGGTTTTAATGAGTATTGCTAACGGTTTCAAGTTTTGAATGTTTTCAAAACTCGACATTGCTAAAACTACCAGTTCATACCAGTTGACAGTGGCGCTATGGGATCGGTTCCTAAGGTGGATTTTGAAGCTGAGATGGTCATGGTGATCTCCTAAACAGTTTCAGAGCTCCAAATTTTCTATTCCTCTAGGTATTTTGTGGTTTCCCTCCTTTGCATAGAAAATTCTGGTAATAGTTGTTGCCTGGAGTTTCGGTGGCAACTCTGTCTGCAAAATCGCTCCCTCTTTCATCCCTCTCCATCCATTTTTTCCCTCTCACAAACTTGCAGCCACCACACCTATTTTTCATTCATTAAACACACAATCTCCTTCTTCTTCTTCTAAGTATTGAGTGCACGTGCAAACGCTTACTCCTTGTGTGCACACTGCGCTACCAAAAATCGTTGTTGAAACTTCGTTGTATTTCCCCTGCTTCCTCTACTATTCGGATTGGTGTGTTTTTATCCAGGTTTTAGAAGACCATTGTAGTAGTTTTCCTTCACTATATTAGTATTCTTCAGTTTTATATCTACAGACAGTGAGGGAGGGAAAATTGCATCTCTTTCTTTCCAAAATCCATCAAAACAGTGTGAGTTAAAGGAGAATCCTAGGAAAAAGAAGCCATTGTTCATTGTCATTCTCGCATTGAAGTATGCCTTCATTTTCTCTCCTAGCCTTCACTACACCATAGCCTTTGACCTCTTATCTTGACCCATGGAGACACCTCAGAAGAATAAATATCACAAGGGAGGAATTGTGGTCATAATTGAACCCTCAGACATGCATTTATTTGATGCAGAGCCAATGGTTAGAGAAGTTTTTCAAAGGGTGGGTTGCCTCTCTTTCTGCCAAAACATGCAGAGGGGACATCCTGAAGTGGCAAGGCAATTTGCCTCACATTTTGATGGCCTTAAGACTAAGGTAGGGGATCTGGAGTTTGAGGTGGTTGAAGCCTCTATTGCAGTAGCCATGGGGATTCCTAACATGGGGGAGAGATGGTTTAAATCCATGAATTTGAATGATGCATTCTCCAAAGACTTCCTCAAGCCAGATTATCAGACTGACAATTTTTCCAAGGGGGGTCCTAGAAGTCATCTAGTTGAAGGTTTTGACAAGATGTTGAAGATCATCCAGAGATACTTCACATGTGAGGGGAGATTTAATATGTTATACCAGTACCATATAAGACTTCTGCTTCATTTTACTGGTAAATATGAAATGAATATCCCTTTCTACTTGTTGAGGAGCATGGGGGAAATGTTTGACAGAGTCCAAGCCAAATCCAAGGTTGTGGATACTAGTGTCTTTCATTCTGGATTGATTAGAATGTTGGTAATGGAAGAATTGAGAAAGTGGAACATTCCATGGGAACAATTCATTGTTTCATCTCACATGAAGTTGGACAAAGCATCCACTCCTTAGTCAAAGATACAAAGTCCTTTTCCATCCACTAGTACTGTCCTAGCAAGAAAAGAAAGAGCAAGGCCCCTACTTAAGACCAAGAGGTCATCAAGAGATACTTCACATGTGAGGGGAGATTTAATATGTTATACCAGTACCATATAAGACTTCTGCTTCATTTTACTGGTAAATATGAAATGAATATCCCTTTCTACTTGTTGAGGAGCATGGGGGAAATGTTTGGCAGAGTCCAAGCCAAATCCAAGGTTGTGGATACTAGTGTCTTTCATTCTGGATTGATTAGAATGTTGGTAATGGAAGAATTGAGAAAGTGGAACATTCCATGGGAACAATTCATTGTTTCATCTCACATGAAGTTGGACAAAGCATCCACTCCTCAGTCAAAGATACAAAGTCCTTTTCCATCCACTAGTACTGCCCCAGCAAGAAAAGAAAGAGAAAGGCCCCTACTTAAGACCAAGAGGTCATCAAGGAAGTTGAAGAAATAGATAGGGATGTGTATCATTCTCCAAAGAGAGACCTTTCACCCCCTCCTGCACCATAATTAGAAGAGGTCCCTTCCTCTACTAAATCCACAACCAAGAAAGGAAGGAAATTGCATTTCTCTTCATCTCCTGCAGTAGCTAGCACAAAGGTCAGAAAACCTTTCACAAGATAATCAACTCTCAAGGAGGTTGTTGAAGCACAAGTCCTACCAAAGGCTTATATTCTGAAGAAAAGGAAAGACAAAGGAAAAGGCATTGAGAAGCCTATGGATGTGGTAGACAGATCCCATGTGCAGCAGACAGATGAAGGTGAAGCCATGAAGAAACCTGTTGAGATTATCACCATTAGCACTCCACCTAGCAATCACACCTTCAAAATATTGATTATAAATATCAGGGAGGCTAGGAAGGAGGTTGCTCGCTTGAAATCAGAGGGTTTATCTGAAAGAATTAAGATGAAGGAGCTCATGGATAATTACAGCAACACTCTTTATTTGGCAATATTTGCAGCTAGAAAAGCTCTTCCTCTCCATAAACAAATCAAGAATATCTATAGGAAAAATAGATACTTTCAGTCTCAGAACAAAAAACTCAAGGCAGAGCTGCAACACTTCAAGGATGAAGTGGCTCAGAGGAATTTGAATGTGTTGGTTGAAGCTTCTATTGAGAAAGAAAAACCAGTAGTGAAGGAAAGCACACCTGCAGTTAAGAATCTTTTCACTACACAAGGAAAGCATGCTGATGTGCCAGAAGGAATTCCTCCTTCCACAAGAAGGAGTGCCAGGTTGATGAAATGATTGGGGAAATATAAGTTCCATTTTTTAGAATGGTCTCTTTTTGCAAGAGTAAATAATCAAGGATGAATTATTTTTTTCCACTTATACAGACATTTACAGGCTTCTAACCTATCAGTTCAAGGTTTTTGTGCTTTTCAAAAGATTAGTCTCCTCATACAAAAAGAGCACATACATTTCGTAGCGCTATGGAACTGTGGAATCGACTATTTAGCATATCCTGCTAATTTGATACCTACAGTGCTACCAAATCTCCTAAGACTGGTGTAACGATGGCGCTACGAATTCCACGGGGTGCTACCAAATATCCTAAGCGGTGTAATGATGGTGCTACCAAATCTGTTTTGATGTCGGGTGCTACGGATTCTGCAGGACCATTTTGATGACTGGCGCTACAAATTCCGCAGAGGTGATTGAAGTATGGCGCTACCAAATTATACACAAAGATATACAAACTCGATGCTACCAATTCTGCAGGCTTGTTTTGGAGACTGTGCTACAAAATGTGCAAAGTATTTTATGAAGGCGCTACAAAAACTCGCTACCCAGCGCACTACTGAATGATGCTACCAACTGGTTCCTGGCATCAAGGGGTTCGAGTTATCACTCTTGTGGGTGGCTGATGAAGTGGAGAATGGATAAGATCATTGGTGGCATTATGATGACAGCTTACAATCTCTGCAGGACACTTGGCATGGAAAGGGATGTGCATCAATGAAGACAGTGTCCGTTAAGAGTTTGTTGGATTGATTGCCAACATATTTCCTATTTTGTAGCATATTTGTTAGCACAGTTGTTAGTTTGAATAAATGATTTAGAGAATCCTATGGGAGAAAGGCCAGCTCGCACCTGTAGTTGTGGCCTTCCCTTTTTGTTATAAATAGACATTCCAAATGATTTAGTGGGTTCGAATGGTTGAGCTAGGCTCCCTTATTGTAATATTTTGATGAAGCATATTGGTTCTCTGGTTATGTACTTGACTTGAGACTTTTTTATTAATATAAGTCATTTTCTCTTATTCCATCTTATTGCCTCTTATACTGAAGTGTTCATGATTGAATGATTCACATGAGATTGTTATACCTGTATTATGATGGATGTTTGATTATAGTATTGTTATGATGTTCTTCATTGTTCTCTAAACTTTTGATTCAATAAGATCTTGTGTTTGATTTTTTATTCCTTAGGTTGATTGAAGACCTGATGTCCATAGCAGACCTCTACATTTTCCTCACTAAATTCTTCCTTATATTCATCTTTACTCCCACTCACTAGACTGAATTTGATCAAGACCTCAATTTCTTATGCATGCTAGCCCAGATTTCTAAGTTAGAACATTATTAGATTGAGCCTTATCCATTTTACCTTTTAAAAACTCATTTACATTTACATATAACCTGATGGGTACTGGGCTTATCCTCTCTGCAATCTGAGGGTGATTCCTAGTGCTAACAACTGGGACATTCTTCCAACACTAAACAAAGTGCAACCTGGAGAGAATGATTCTACCCTAGGGAATGATTGTCTGGACCATTTCCTAAGGAAATGACTATCCTGCACCAACCTCCAAAATGGACCATTCTTCAAAACTTCTCACAACTGTGAACTTTGAAAGAATGACTACCCGACGAGGTGGACCATTCTTCTTGACCACTACTGAGAGTGACTATCAAGAAGAAATATTGTCCTAGACCATTCCCCCACATTGGCCACAAGGGGAATCGTTGTCTATGGTACATCAACAATCTATCAAACCATTTTCATTATGAAAATGACCGTCCGATCTGGACCATTTTTTGAACTTGTCTGTCTGTTAGAAATCTCAAACCACTTTTTGAACTCGAAAGGAACTTCATCTTGGACCATTTTTCAAACTGAAGAAATGATTTTCCATAAATCAATAAAACATCAGTGCTCCCTCCCAACCTGGGAGTCATCTCTTCCCTTTTCAATAAGGAAGTTGTCTCCATGAGCTCTAGCTTGTTTCTTGAGTAAGCAAACTTTTTCATATTGGACAGAGGCTTTACCAAAATATCTTCTTATCTGCTCATCTGTGGAGATATCTTGGAGAACCACTTCTCTTTTATGGACCTAATCACGGAGAATGTAATGCTTGATCTCAATGTACTTCGGTCTTTCTGGAACACTGGTTTTCTCTAAAGGCTTCATATAACTCTGATTGTTATAATATATCCTGGTTGAATTCAGCACTTTTGTTTTCTACTAGCTCATGACATCATGGCAAGGCTCAAACTGGAACATATCCAAGTGTCACTTATTTTTTCATCATGAGAGTTTTTCATGGATTAGAAATCCATCATTCTGGACTTCTAAGTAACCATTCTGATACAATATCTTTGTTATAGAAAGTTTTCATCACACTTATGTTGTTCATTGGAGGCTCTGCACCAATTTGTATTCTTCCATCTTCATACAAGAGTCTCTTTCTGGTATACCTCAAAACCTTGAGGTTGCTCTATAGACGCTTCTTTGTTCAATTATTCTATTGAGGAGAACAGTCCTTACAATCATCTGATGTAAACTCCAACCCATGGATACTACAGATGATATAATGGCTCAGGTAGAGGTATGTCTAGCTACTGGAACAAGCTATCATCGTAGTCTTCTCCCTCCATATAGGAGAACCTCTAGTTCTGAATCTCGTGATGATTCCATTCATAATATCATGGATGTGGATGGACAACCATGGATACTTTAAGGCTTATTTTCGAAGAAGACTTCTTCTAAATTGAAACTGAACACGTGTGTTTTTTCATGGATGCTACAATCAATGGGAACATGGATAGATACTTCATAATCCTTGATGGATCACATTATTTAGGATTATCTCCCTCCTAATCCTTGCTTCATGCATGAATGTATGCTCTTATTTTGGAATTATATAATCGGCTCCCTCCATCTAAGAGAGTCCATGCTTTCATTTTCATCCTTATTGCCTTCTGCAAAGTGTCACAAGTCTTTTCCTTTTGATTGTTGACTTCTTTCAGTTTTTACTTCTTCCAGGTTTCTTCAGGTTTGATTCTAATTTCGGCTTATCTTGCAATTGTAATAGCTTCCACAAGAATTGTTACCAAGGATTGTCAATGTACTTCATCTTTTCATGTGTATTACTTGACTTGTAGTCATCGTGATAGCATTCCTTATATTGTTATTCTTCCATAGGTATTGCTTCTCTTTGAACATCTTATCTTCTAAGAAATAGATATGTAATATATGTACAGAAACTATGTAAACACGGTATGTACAAGAACTATGAAGAATATTGTTACCTTGTCTTAGAAGAAGAAGTATGTTTTATCCTACTTGGTCTTCTTTGAGGGTTCCCTTTCTTCGGAAACCGATGCTTCATGTGTTTCCTTCATTTTCTTTAACTCGGGACAATGATTCTTGTAGTGACCATATTTTTGACAATTGAAGCATTGTATTTTTGACATATCTTTCTCTTGATTTGGTTTCTTCCTTGAGCCAAACTTCTTTTTATTCCTGAAGTTATTGAACCTTGTTGTGAAGGTTTGATCATCGTATTTATTTTGGGGTTTCTCTTTTGCACGAATCCTTGATTCTTCTTATGCACAGCAAGTCCAAAGTTCTTCAAATGTGGGATACTCCTTCCTTGTGTCCATGCTTGCGGAAAATGCATCCCATGTCTTTGGAAGACCATTGAGTATTATATTTACCAGTTCCTTCTCTGAAATGATTTCTTCAATAGCTTGTAGTTGATCTCTTAACTGAGATATTCTCACAAAGTATGATGGTATGTTTTCATCATCATTCACTTTCATGTCACGAAGCTCATTCTTCAGACTCATTACTTGTCCAATGTTTCTGACTGAGAAGAGGTTAGTTAGGGCATCGTGCATCTTCTTAGATGAGTCAATAATGGAGATGTAGGGTATCAAGTGGTATTTTATAGAGTCCACTATGATACTCATGGAATTGATGTCATTGTCTTTGAACTTCTCCATAACTGCAACGTTATGAGGTCCCTTCTCTTTTCCTTCTTCAAATTGTGGTTCCACGATCTTTCCTTTCACAATATCCAACACTTTATTCTTGGAAAGGATGAGAGCAATCCTTTTCTTCCATGCTCTAAAGTTAGAATCACCTTCTAACTTGTTTTCTAACTTCATAGAGTAATTCATAATTGCTTTGACTTGGTCAACCCTTGATTTTGACCAAAAACTCAAACTTGTTGTCTTAGCTTGTTGAGAGTACCAGGAGATGCACTAGGCTAGGGTGCACTAATGTATCCATAAATTAGGTTAATATCTTCATGTAAGTTGCCTCAACGAGAGGTTTAGGGTTCCATTGTTGCTGCAAAGACTGGTTGCAACTGCAACTGTAACTGAGCAAATCCTCCCAATCTATCTTCCAGAAGTTAGACTGTCTGAAGATAGTGTGGGCCCATAACCTGTTAGAAAGTAATGGATGTGCTCGTTTAACCATAGAAAATATAACAATATTGTCACCCAACCATAGGCCGAAGCCACCCCCGAGCACCTTAATCTTGACAGAGAATGATTTTGGAAGAAAATCAATAGCCAACCAAGGCTAATGCACCAAGTAAAGATAACCAAGACTGATTAGAAATTCCAACCATAACCAACAGAAAGTTCGAGCCTAAACCAGGAATACAGATTGCGGCAGCTATCGGCTACAGCTGCTCCCTAGATTTGCGCACTTGCCCAGTTTCTGCAGTGCGCACCTCTTCCCATCTGAAATTATGAGCTGTGTGTACAAAATGAGGTCTGGATACTTGTATTTATATTATTTCCTGAGCTGTCTGGGATGACTTCTCATTTTGGAGGCTAAATACTTAATATTAATTATTTCCTTGAGTTGAATTGTCTTCTAGGGTTAATTTTAATGCTTTAGGATTTATTCTTGCTTCCCGAAATATTCTATTCTTATCAAGGTTACACGTGGAGGTAAATACCTCCCGAAGATATCATAATATCAACACTCATCTCCCCTAAAATTCCCTTAATACCTTTTAGTTCTGAGAAATTTTTAGGAAACAGATCCTCATATTCCCGCAATAGAGCATGTATCTTTGTCACGGTTTGTCCATCCCAATAGTCCCCATGGAAGCTAGTTTAGGGTGCCCATCAGTTTCTATATTGACTTTCTACAACTTCAAGGGTTTGGTATAGGAACTATGGAAATAATTTCGGATAGTATCTTTAACCCCCCTAGACCCTTCTGATTCCTTAAATGTCATATGCCTAAGTTCCTCAAGGTCATCGGGATCTTCCGGGTTTCTCTCGACAGAAAGACAGGCCACAGGTAGTTGAGTAGAAGATGGGTAAAGACTATGATGAAGGAGGTAATCATGTCTAGGATAGATAATAGGAGAATGTATGAGGATGTATATGATTTCTTAATCATTTGCAAAGCTAAAGTGATTTTAGGAGATTTACCTAAGAATAAGAATTCTTGATAGAACTGTCGTTGAAGGATTTCCCAGCAAATTGTTTGGTGTCGAGCTTCCTCATGTATATGCCAAGTAGTTGGAATTTTTCCTAAGGAATGAATAAACTGATGCACCCATAGTTGAGAAGGAAGTTGCACAACTTCCCATACCTAGATACAGTGCGCAACATGCTCCCTTGTATCCGAAAGCTCATCATATAATTCCAAAGCTTATTGTTTTGGATTCAATGAAGTAAGTTGCGAAGGGGGAATAAATCGATGTTGGATGGCACATTTTGCTTTATCCCATGAAGAAAAACTACCTTTGTGGGTGGCCTTCCATCTAGTTGAAGAGGACCTTAACACAACATCAAGTACTAGAATTATTTGTTATGCCGCGACTTTATCCTCTAACTCAACAAGAAAGCTACATAAATATGAATTTCCATCATTAACAGGGTGTTCTCTAACCTCTAACCCAATCCACCAGGACGCTCTAACATCCACACAATGTCGTGATAAGTTCTCATATCTTCCTTGTTTCCAATTATCGAAACTAACCTCGGAATCTTCACCTACAGGTTGAATACTCCGCCAACTTACCAAGCCATATGCAATGGGGTTAATATAGTCTTCCTACTTTCATGTAGTCAAATTATAAAGATGATCCATGGCATGCTCTTACATATTTCCCTCTACCAGATCTGTATAGCGGGGACCCTCATACGGGTTTAATGGTTGGGTTACCTTCATACCATCTAATTCAAAACACATGATTTCTTTCTTAAGGTCGATAATAGAAAATTTCTCATAAGCCCAATCAATGCCTAGTAAAGTTGGGTATGGGTCCTTGTCCCCCATGATTTCTATAACCTCAAAATCGTCCATTATTTTGACTTTTTCTAAGTCCATATTGGGCTTACCCATGGCTTCCCAAGTCTTCTTCATTAATATGTTGATGCTAGACCCCAAATCGAGCATAACATCACTAATCTTGTAGCCATCAATGTGAGTATTTTGTATAAATTCCCTCCTGGATCGCTACTTCCTTCTTTGTACTCTACTTGTATTTATGTCTGGAAGGTTAGAAACAACCAACCCTTATGGGTTCTCTACAACCTCTAAATTCCCCTTGATCTTGCTTTGCAACTCCTTGGTGAGTTTTTCGTCATCAATAATGTCATAAAGTAAGAATATACACAACTCAATAATCTTGTGTGGTCTCACTGGAAGATCCTTATGTGCAAATGAACTTTCTGCGAGTTTAGGTTGAATCTCATGGATTGAATATTCATATATTGGTATTGCAGGATTAGAAATCCATCGGAATATATCAACATCATCCTTAAAGAACTATTTTTGCGCAAGGGGGTCATATCTAACATCTTCTAGTACAACCTTGCAGATCTTACTTTGATTTGAGTTGTCAACATCAGTACCAGTCCTTGTTCCTCCTCTAGTAAAAATATTAATATTGGGTGCCTTTTCTTCAATTATAGGTCAGGGCTCTAAATTTATCAAATTGGTGCCTCGCTTCCTAGCGCAATCCCGAGGCAATATTCTATGGCATGGGTGTTGTTTCTACAATGGGAACACCAAGGACGTACCGGAAGAGGAAAATCTTGAGCAAGATTTCCCTTATCATCACAATTATAGCATCGAGTTGGCTCTCTTCTTCTAGATCGTCCAACTATGAAACCTCAAACACCTCTACATCCTCCTCTAAATACTTGAGGAACTTCGTCAACCCTAAATTCAGACCGAACGAGTCTATCTGCAAGAGCATATAGAGTGAAACATTGTTTGGTGGTGTGAGTAGGTGACCCATAGAACTCACAGTACATTGTGTTTGGAATGGGGATGTATTTTTGTAATATTGGGAAATGTCAAGGGGGATGTCGATGGCTTTGAAAAATTTCACAGTATTCATCATTTTGAATACCATGATTGTTTGGGAAGGTGTGGTATTGTACCGAGCCATGGAAAGGTGTAGCAGTTGTGACTTGCGCAATGTCCCCCGATGGTCCCACTGGTGGGGGTGCCATCGATTGCGAAGGAGGTCCTACACCCCTCAGTATGGGAAATTTTGTCGTTGTATGCCCCTCAGTGTAATAACCAGTACACCAAACTTGTCGGTGGGTTTCTCTAGGAATGGTCAATTCTTGAATCTTTTCAGCCAGGGTGGAAATCTAGCCTTGCAGTTGCATAATATTATAGTCATTGGGTCATCTAGTTACCCATAAGATTCCAGGATAACCCGCCATCGCCTCAATTTTCATGGTTTTTTCTAGGGATTCCCCCAATGTAGTTATACGTTGTTGAGTTAATGGGATCTAAGTTAATGGTAAAAGAACCTGAATGAACCATTCTCGTTGGTGGTCTTCATGAATGGGGTTGGATAATTTCCCTATCGTTCCTTTAAACCTTTGGTTATACTCCCAGGAATATTCCCCATCTCTCTATTTGATTTCCCACAATTCAGAAAGATCTTGTTGCTCGGATTAGGGTAGTTTAAATTTAGCGATAAATTTGTGTTTGAATTGTGGTAAGATAAATGGTTTCCCTTGGGGATTCCCTAGTTCGATGGATTTCATATACCATTTTAATTCCTAGCCCCTTAACGTGGTTTGAAAATCAACTAATTGATTAGCATCTAAAGTCCCGCGAGAGTATCAAATGGCCTCACAAAGGAACCAATGTTGTTCCACGTCATCATCCCATTTACCCCAAAATTCTAGGTATCGAGTGAGGGATCCAGCTTGCTTATGCGCCATGGGATATTTTGGGGACACTATCAAGATAAATCCTAAAGGCCCTAGTTGTGATAACACTAAAGAACTTGCAATAATACTGCTATGGGTACCACTCGAATTGGTTGGACTAGAATGAGAATAAATGACAGGAATTATAGGAGAGTTTATTGTAGAATTTACTGGATTAGAAGATTGCGATGAGGAACTGGGAGATCCAAGGTTGGTTATTGAATCTTAAGGACGAGATTATTTCACTTGGGGGGTCACATTAGGAGGCCATATCATATCAGGTCTTGTAGTATACTTCACATCTTCAGGCACTGCAGGGGTTGATTCTCCTGCAACTTCTGCAAAGGTTACAGCTGATTCATGATCCTCAGTGGTGACTCTGCTCATTATTCTTTCTTTCTAATTTTCTCCATCTCATCTACTCTCTCTAGAAATCTCATATTTCTCTCCAAACTTCTCCTTCAATCATTGGTTATCCAGCCTTCCACATAACTGCAACTCTTTAAACTTCTCTAACTCTCTTGTATGACTCCTCTCGAGGTTGATCTCCTTGTGCGATTGAGAAGGATTCTTCATCAACTTTATCCACTATTTTTCAAGCACCACATCCCTTTTATGATCCTACTTTTCTCTGGCACTCTTCTCATGATGACCCACCATACCTCAAGAACTTCCATATCCTAACTCATGGATCCCAGCCTGAATCAGTCGATCCTCATGCACAAAGGGTTTTACTCAGCCATTTCAACCAAAGGAACCAATATGATTCATTCTTCCACCAACAAGATCTTCATCCACAATGGAATTTCTCTCAGTAATCTCCCTCGGCCTCCCTCATAAAATATTGCTTTTGCCTGTGAGAATGACTAGTGATTTTCCACGACAAATTCAATTATGTATCCTTCGAGGGTAGTTTCGACCCAAAATTCCATAGCTCGACAAATCTGGTGATCCAATTTGTGAAGAGAAGTGAGTCACTCAATCATCCAATTATATATTTTCTTGACATGATCTTTAAATTATGTCTCTTCTTGCAACTGTTCGAGCCACTAGTAGACCTCCTCTAGGAATCAGGTCCAGAAGATTTGATACTGATTGTTGGCTAGGTTGGAATAAAATACTGCATCCTTCACAGCCCTCAAATTTTTATGTTGTAACTCAGTTTCTTGGAATATAATCTCGTCACACCTTCTTTCCCACCATATTCCAATGTCATATTTAAAGATGTGATGTTGTATCCTATGAAAACTCGTTTATAAGTCAGGTCCCAGCAATGGAACCATTTGTTGGTGTGAAATTGGAGATCGAGGTTCTCGAACATTACCAACAAAGGTACTGTTATAGTCTAGTTGAGCTGGCATATTAAACCTTCCAGAAGGGAAGGAGGTCTCACCCGAAGCGCAGTCGAGACTTTGTGTGATAAAGTGAATCACAAAAGACACATCATTAGATCTAGCATTTCATATCACAGTTCCATACTTAGATGTAAAAATATCATAGCATCAGAATCCTTGGATCGGCAAAGATAGTGAACAATTTGTGTTGCACAATGTCAAAGTAAACACAAACATTACATAAGTTGTTAAAGAAGTAATGGAATTAGTAAATACACAGCACAAGATAGATTGCGCAAGAAAGATACCATATATTCATCCTCATAATGACAAATTTTAAGTATCTGAATAATCCATCATATATTCATACCCCAGACTGTCATATACAGAGTTAATCTTCATATCAAGAATCATACAATAGGATCGATAATGAGATATTTTATATGGAATATCACATTCTGCGTAGTTGTAGTTCTTTCTCAATATTTCTCAATAACAACAAATCTCAAAGCTCCACAACAACATAGAAACAAACACAAACTTAATGGAAAAACCCAAAAAAAATATTTAGAAAAGAACAAAACAACAGAGAAAATAATCAAAACCAACTCGAACCAGACTCGAACTAAATCCAACCCCAACCCATTACATAACTCCATGCTTTATATCTTTTCCTCGGGTGCTTCTTGGCTTATTGATCTTGTTGTTACGCTTTATTGATTATGCGTCCTTCTAGCATGCGCTCGAACGTTCCAGATATTTACGCTACTTTTCTAGCTGGCGCATCACTCTTTTTCCTTGCTAGCACACTGGCAATTATCTTTCCACCACTTGTATCTAACGTTTATGTGTTATGGGGTTCCACAAAACTTTTATAAATATGCAAACTGCTTCTTCAAAATGAAGGGCCCAACAGGTGTACTACTTTCCTCCTAGACCTATTTCAACAATTATAATGAGAAAAGAGGGATGGATGACTTACCTTTTTATGTTGTTTTTCCTTGCTACTCTAGCCTTTTACCTTGATTTCCAAGCTCCTAGACGTAAGAAAAGTCTTGCAAGGAACAAAGCGAAACATCCTTCTTCCACACTATATTATTAAATAGAAACAAATCTATCTATGATGAATTTAACAACAATAGACATGCATATATTGAACACATAGACATGAGAGGAATAGGCCAAGTTATATATTAATGGAAATCCAACAAAATGGAAGAACTTACAAGCTCAATTTTTATGGTGCAGCACCTCCTCCAATCTCTCCTTTCCAACCCCTTGGATCTCACACAATCATAAGTATGATGCTCTTAATTCTCCCCTCTTTAACTCAAGCATGGCCTTCATTATATAGTCTTGGAGGCATCACAAACATAGGATAGTTTTGAGGAGAGGATGTGGTAAAAATAGTATTTGGCTCAACCAACAATATTTAACATGCCTTCAATAGGATATATCTCAAACCAATCCCTTAACCAACTGAGAACTCTCAGAAACCACCTCACAAAACAAGGCATGATGGTTGCAACAACTTCATCACCCCCCCCCCCCCATAACTATGCACAGGGCGATGAACAAGAGACTATCACTCCTTAATCCACTCTAGGGGAGTGATGATCAGGGTTTTATCCCTCCTTGTATATGGGCAGGGGGTGATGAAGCTCAATCAAGGCCAAAATCTCAAGGAAAAAGATGGTATTTTGACCTCCAACTGATAGGTTTCTTTTTCCAGATGTATAGGGAGTATGACATACTTTTTCTCATGGTGACGAAGTTGCAACACTTAGGTGTATAATAGATGTGACACTTAAGTTTGACATTTGGTGGTGCAACACTTACGACACTTAGGTGTGACATTTGGTAATGTGACACTTGTGACACTTAAGTGCAACATTTGGTAGTGTGACACTTAGGTGTGTAACAAGATCCTTACATAGAGCATTATACACTTATAGAATTATATATAAGAGAAAAAAGACATATAGAAGAACATACATAAATGGGGGAGAACCATCAATATATTTTGTTATATATGAGATCATAACAACATTTGTCTTTCCATTACATGATAGTGTGTGTGTGTGTGTGTGTGTGTGTGACATACAGTTACCAGTCAGTTACATTCTTTAACTGCTCGATCGGTCAACTCTAATTGTTTGTTCGACCAACTTCCTAACTGAATATTGCAGTCAACTTGTCTAGTTGACAGATGGGTCTAGTCGGCGGGGCCAACCAGCCCCTACAACACCATGCTTATGTCTAAGGAGAAACTATTGGAACAACTAGAAGCATTAAAATGTGCATGGGAAAGTTATTTTAATGAATCAGTTGAATTCTTCAAAGAAAAAGTAGAGAGGTGGCTTGTCCAATACATAAATAAGAATGATAAGATTGAGGACACATTGCACCGATTGAGCATTGATTTAAGAGAAATGGAGAATGAATTATTTGAAATAAAGACCAAGCACGAAATAAAGGTTTCTCTAATGAATGTGTATATAGAAGAATGGTTAACAAAATCATTAGTTAAGATAACTGAGACAAATCAACATGAAATGATTACAATAGTTATTCCACCTCCAACACAACAAAAACAATATACAAAGGATGCCTCAGCAAGCAAATGAAAATTTCGAAAATTTCCATCGCAGTAAGTCAAGTAGAAACCTTATTCTTTCCCTCAGCATTTTTCCTTCTTCAGTCAATTTTCATTTTGCATTTTATGTTCCTAGCAACCTGTGAAACTTGAGGCTGACCCTTGACTATTTTATTTGTCTTCCAACTCTCTATTTAATTTTATGGTCTGGGGGAGCCCCATCCCAACCCTCTTTAAAGGACAAATGCAGTTTATTTTATTTGTAACCCTAGAAATTACATCCTATTTATTTAAGACATCTATTATTTTTTAGGTTCTCAGAAAACTAGTTTAGGACATAACTTTATTTATTTCTCGGGACTTTAATTTTAAGCATGAGATTTCAAATGTGTATCAAAATATTTGTTGAATTTAATGGAATGATCATTTAGAGTTCTATGTTATATGTGGTCCATATTTTCCTTTCCCTTTGTTGAATATTATGTTCGAATTTGATGAATGTTGTGATGGAAATGTCGCCATATGATAATTTATACTCTTTTGGTTTATAAATCTTGTAACATAGTGTAAATATTTACTTTTTGTAAGATACCTAGTCTTTCTTAGGTATTCTTTGCATGTGAATATTTATTTCAAGATTAATGTATGGTCCTCTCTCAAGCATTTTTTGTTCTTGCATGTTATTTAAAATAAAGGAGTATCGCCTCTTTAAAAACCCAGGGGGATTTATCCTCATGAGATTCACTTAAAGACCATAAGATAGTTTTTTTAATCAAAAAAATGAAATCTGAACAACATGGTCATGATGAAGCAAACAAACCCTTTGTATATGAGGAATTGTTTGCAGACTATATTGATAGATATAAAAGTGAAATTGTCAGCTCATACGACATTCCTACCAAAGTTGTAAAAGATTTATAAAGTGGTTAAATTATCAAATGAAACTATGGGGTAGGAAGGGGTGGATTTTGATCATCAAAAGTCTTCTAGAAAGGAATGAAGAATAGATTTATAGTGATGTTGATGATCTCAGGAGTGAAACAAAGGATAGGGTACACCATCCATCTTATTGGTTTGGTGTTAGTTTTGTCTTTAGCTTATTTGATGAAGTGCATCGCTACAAACAACTGGAATAAGTGGATGAGGCTTAAATTATTGATAGCTTGAAGGAAATGTGCATAAATAAAGATAAAATAAGTATTTCAAGTTTACAATATATTTTTGAATTAAAAGCTAATATTGAAAAGATAAAGAAGGAAATGATTAATTTGGTGAGGGGAAGACGAAGAATGTCAAAAATGCTCATATTTTCTATGAAGACTTGCTTTATGATAACAAACAACAGATTACCAATCTTGAAAACTTTATTGCTAGTAGTAGAAAAGAGACTAGTGATCTAAAAAAGGAATTGGAAACAAGACAAAAAGTATTTAACATCCCTCCATTGCAATCAATACATAATCCTATTTTTCAACTTCAGAGGGATGTGAAAGAGAGAAGATGAAATTACAAAATTTAAAAAAAAGTTAGAACAAAAATTAATAGCTAAAAAAAACAATGGGAAAAAGTGATATCAAAATCAACAAAAGCTTAAATAAATGAGTGATACAATTAAGAGATTGGAGAAAAAAAAATCCTTGCAAGCCAGTGATTTAAAACTTGAAAAGGAAGTGATAGTGAAAGAAGATAAAAATTAAAATTAAAATTAAAAGATGAGACGGGAGTAGAGATCAGCTACTAAAAAACAATGAAAAGTGAAAAAAAAAGCATATGAAAAATATTAATGAAATGAGTGATAGAGCTAAAGAATTAAAGAAGAATAATGTTGCAAGTTGATGTGTTGAAAGATATATATTTTCAAATGATGATCTTAAAAAAGATAATTTTGGAAATAGAAAAGAGAACTCTTAAAAATCTAAAAGATAAGGTTAAGTATTTAAGGAAAAAATATTGCAAAGTTTTATTGCAATATTTACCACCATGTACAGTACCTCTATCTCATCACCCAAAGTTAAGTTTTAACATTGACCAAAAAAAGTTTACTGAAAAAGATGCCAAGATTACTGAGTTGAAAAAACAAATATTGAAAAACCACAAAGCACAACATTTGAGCTATATATTTGAGATCCAAAACCTCAAAGGAAAAGTTTTTGATTCAGAAATATTCACCCAAAGTTAAGTTTTAACATTGACCAAAAAAAGTTTACTGAAAAAGATGCCAAGATTACTGAGTTGAAAAAACAAATATTGAAAAACCACAAAGCACAACATTTGAGCTATATATTTGAGATCCAAAACCTCAAAGGAAAAGTTTTTGATTCAGAAATATTTGAGATCCAAAACCTCAAAGGAAAAGTTTTTGATTCAGAAAAGAGATTACATCAAGATAAGTCCCAAGCTCTGACATGTTTCACAATAGGAAAAGTCACAAATTTCGAGAGGGGCAATTGATTTACCACAACAAGAGAGAAACCATGAGGAAGAAAGTGAAAGCATAGTAATTAAAGATGAAAAGATGAAAGAAAAATAAATATACAAGATGGGAGGTATTAGAAAAATGTCGAGTTATTGAAATGATGATCACGTAAGAGAAAATTTCTAGATGAGGCATGGAAAAAACCTCTTAAGAGTCATTGCCTTAAATAATAATATGGATTTATCATTGTATTGAAGTATATGTATACACTATACACTATAGACAATGGCCTCTCGCATGTGATTAGGTTCATTCCCTATTTTGTTTAAATTGGTGCTCTTGAGCCAAGAGGTCTTATATGTAACTTTTTTTTATTCCATATTAATGGAAAAAAACGATTATTTTTCAAATGTTAATCATTATCATATTTAAGTTGAAATTCTATTATTTAAATTACATCCATTATTTTTCTAATATTATGATTATGTTTTATTTTATATATTTTACTTAATGTGTTGTAATTATATTATATCGTACTAAGGTATGAGCTCATAGGCCTTGTTCACTTTTCTTAACAAACTATGAAAAATTGATAAAGTATTTACAAGCTATCCATTTTATGAAAGGTGAAAACTTTTTCAACTATATTAATTATATTAATATATTAAGTAAATGTAAATAATGTTGGTAGATAACTTGTCATTCTTTTGCATACTTTATTATAGTTCAATTTATATCATGTTACATATTTGACATTTTAAAAGATTAACAGTTTGAAGAGGAAAAAGACCTTCTTATTGAGGAGGTTGAAAGGATGCATACATTTACAATAGTCCGTAGAATTTTTATTGGTTTAATTTTATGATATACATAATTTTTTATAAAAAAAATGTATATGTACTTACTTGGATTAAATTGTAATGTAATTCCTTTAAAAAATTTATTGACATTACATTATAAAATAGTCATATCATAAAATATTTTAAACTTTAATTAGGAAAATTCACATACATTTTTTTAGAAAAAAAACACATCGTTACCATAAATTCATTCTTGAATGTTTATAAAGAATGGGTGACATGTCTCATTACATTTCCTTAAAATGCATGCCTAATATGCATCGCATCCTTCCATTACCTTAAAATGCATGCCTAAAATAGCTTGATGCTTGAAAGTGAAATTTGATTATAAAAACAAAGTATGAATCAACATGTGGGGAGGTAGGAAAATCCATGCCCTTTTGTATGTAATAACTCTACATGTAACACAAAGGTACAAGGATGATTTCATAAACATTTATTACAAAATCAACATCTCTAACTTTTCAATTATTGCACATGCAAACATTTAATCTACAAAATAAGCATTTTTAGTGTTTATGCAACTCTTTCATCACAAATAGTAAAATGAATGTCCATGCATGTAGGAAGGTAAAATTCATCATTTCCAAATATTTGAATGTTCCTCGGAACACTAAGAATATTCATATACCAAGGAAAACTTTAGGGGGTAAATTCTCATGCTTTTCCCAAAAAAAGATTCTCGAATTTCCATTTTTTATAAAAATAGTTCACCCAACTCTATAGGATAAAATTATTTTATCTTAAAAATTGCCAAAAAAATTATATAAAATATATAAAATCCTTAGAAATTTGAATATTTTTACAAAAATATTGCCAAACATTTTAATTTTTTCATATTAAGGACTAGTAATATTCACCAAGGTTTATACACTTTAAGATAAATTTTCATCCTTCAAATTTTTTGTGGCATACACTATTATAATTTATTTTTCAATCTGGAAAAATTTTGAGAAATGCATATTGTATCATAAGATTCTTTCACAATTTTGCATAGAATGTTGCTTTTTTTTTTCTTTTTAATTTTTCTCTTAATTTATAACAATATGAATTTTTATATGACTCTCAGCTTCCATCATTGGGATATCAACAACTATCCCTTGAACCATCTTCTAGTTCCAACTTCTAAAAGGGTTTAGACCCATTCCATTTCGAGTCTTT
>ML783298.1:466888-499309 GCA_009831015.1 Picea engelmannii
TATGAAACATCAAAATTGTTCTAATTCTAGCATGGAAAGCACAATTTACAAGCCTAGACAATGAGCCAGGGGTCAACTGTAATTGACAGTACATGTCTCACTTGGTGTGAGTTAGTTAAATACTAAGAAGCTTCATTTATAATTAAGAATTAATTATGAAAGTGTGTCATTTTCATCATTTGTTCTATTCATGGGTTAGCTCTTCATAATATTCAATTGTCTACTAGAAAAGGTTGCATGAATGTCTATAATATACTCGTCCAAATTTTCTCCCCATCCTTTGCTTGAATCCAAAGCAAGATTCAACTCTTAATGTTTTAAAATAAATTAATATTAAGAAATTAATGACAAGATAGAAACATAAATTTAAACTTGTAATTAATATAGCTTACTAATATCATCTTTGGTGATACTACATACAACTCAAAAACATAAAAAATCGTATCCCCTTCTCATATTTAAATTTTATCTATAACCATGTGTATATCTTTTTAATGGCATGTGCATCAATGATAAAAATATATTTTCCATTGAATAAGTAGTATTATTGCATATGGCCACTAGATCACGACACTCGAACAAATTCATTTTCACTACCCCGCCATCTACCATCAAGATCTCATATCATGAAATATTGTTTAACTATTTCAATAAGTTTTCTTGATTTTCAGTATTAGTAGCCTATGTTAAAACTTGTTAATATTCATCATTTCCATCCCATTTTCCAAGGATTACACAAGACATCGAGTCATTGTCTTCTAATAAATCAAATAATATCTCACATAACTTCGCACCTCGATCATAATGTACACAAGAATCAATAACAAATTTGAAAGAAACTTCATGAACTCTTATTTTAGACCTCTTTTCATATGATTCAACCATAAAGCAAGCATAGGACTTTACCTACTTCACTCTAACTCCATATGTGAAACCATAAGTTCTCTCCCAACCCATATCAATATTCTCGGCTTCTTTTCTCCACACTTTCATTTCCTTAGAAACCAATGTTAGATTAACACTCTTGAATACACCATGAGATTCAATCCACTTTAGACATAGCAAAACCTTATGACTCGTGATAGATTCAATAAATACTAATGCCATGTGTTGACCTTGAAAATCATCAACATAAGCATGATTTTGAAGTGTCGCAATCAAGCAACGTGTTGACGCTTAAAATCACAACGATGAATATTGTTCGCAAATGATTGCTAAGCTCTATTATTTATTTATAATAATAATAATAAACTAGTAGGTGGGACCCCATTGTAGACTAGTGGCGCTATGATGGATGTGTTACGCTTATATTTTGTTTGTTGTTATAATGATGCCAACATGGTCTTCTACTATTGATGATGCAAGTCATGGTTTTATTCGTCATGGTGAAATAAGATGGTCGGTGGAATGTGTCATTGGTAAATGGTTTTGATGGTCACTTGAAACTTATCATAGTATTATGGATAAAAGGATTATTTTTTACAGGTGTTATGTTTATGCATTAAACATTGATTGATTATTTTTTATATGATTTTATGCTAAAGGATGATATGAGAGCTTAAACAAAAAGGAAAAAACTATGAACAATCCCTAAGGTTATATGTGGTGACAAAAGAAGTTGTGTAAACCTTACTACTATAGTTATGCGCTTTGATTAAAGGATTATGTGTGAGGCATATATGGTAATGCTATAGCATATGGTCGTTGTTAAAGTTTTGATATGATTTGGGGTGGTGCACTATACAATGGATATAGCAATAGATATTTGTTTGAATTAATGGTTGATGTTATGGTGTATGGGATGGCTTGTACTTTGAATTGAATAGGGCTGGGGAAGGAAGTGACGTGAATTTACTGCAAGTCACTCAAACAACCCTCAAGCTCGTCACCCTAGTCATAGTTGCATTTGGTTTTTCGGATCTGGTGGTTGTGGATGTTCCGCGATTTCTGTTTGTGAAAGGATAATATAGTCCAACTCTTCCCTCAAGCAGGATTTCCAGGTATGGTTCCTTTATTTTCCATCCATGATGGTCCCTCTATGTTATGAATCGAATTTTTGGTTCAGAATTGCATGAGGTATGTGTTTTTATTAAGTTTTGATTGTGTATCAGTGTTGTGCTTATGGTTTCTTCTGTGAATACTCTGGACTGTTGGAATTTTAAAGAAAAGGAATGGATTTTATTGATGTGTGTAGCATGTGCATTGGTTTATTGGTTTAAAGCATGTCAGTCAACTTGGGGTTTTACTCTGGATCTCTGTGAAAAATTATGATAATTGTGTAACAAGCTCTAAGTTTTGGTGTGTGGGTTTTACAACTAGTCTTGGTGTTGAATTCTTGTCACTCCTTTTCCTCTTGGTGGTTGGTATGTTTTGGTTTCAATGCAAACCGTTAACGGTTGGAGTGTTCTTGCTTCATTCTGGTCGAACCTCGAGCTATCGTTTGTCATGGCATTTCCTTCACTATCATTGTTGTTGAAAGCGTTGCACAGTCGGGTCTTGGGCATCACCCAGAGTTTTAAATGGAATTTTGTTTATGATTGGGTTGGTCATGGGTTTTGTTCGCGCATTCTCTTCATAGTATTTTGAGTATTCGCTTCTTCTTGTCTTTGTTGGGGTGGCTAACTGTTATGATTTGTTAACCCTCACTGTCAATTTTTTGGGTTAAAGGTTATTCATCTGTGGTGGTTTTAGAAGGAGCACGAGTTATCTCTAGCTTCGAAGATCATCTCTTGATCGAGCCATCTGTTGTTAACTCGTTGTGATAAATTTGTTTTGAAAAAAAGGGGGCCACGAGTTATCTTCATCCCCGAGGACTTTCCATTTGGTCGATTTATTTGTTCTTTCCTCCATTTTTGTGTTAAACCCTAAACATGATCATATTCCCATCAAGGTTTAAAGGACACATGTGTGTGATTGGTCCATTTGAGCATGTCTTGGTTCTATTTCTCCTCGGGCACTATATGACTCTGCGTTTTGTTGGGCATTTCTTTTAAAGGGATTTTGTGCATATTCAAGTTTCAAGAATCGCAGGCTCAGAGTTGCATGCTATTGGTTAAACGTTATTTTCAAATCAAGATTTGTGTTGATTATATGGATGAACACCTATGTGTTATTGAATCGGGCCCCGATTATAAGTTTTAATGTAAATATATTATGGAAAACAGTATTGGAAAGACGACAGTTGGAGGTTAATACTGGCATGTTCTTATTCGAGTTTAAGAAATAAATAATTGGATGGCCAGAATCGTTGTGCATATTCTATTTTGTTTTAAAAGGAAAAGCGTTAGCATTGGAACGTGAAAGATTGTGGCTCTAGTGGTTATAATGTTATTGTGAAATTTCCAATGATGTTATTATGATGTTGCATATATATTGTATAGATGTGAACGTTGTTATAATTGAAGTATTCTGGGCGTATGAATTGTCTTTTATTTGAAGTCAGCAAGCACTATGTCTGCAATTAAGGGACAGTTAAATTATTTTGGTTTTAAAGTGGATGCTTATTGGATTGTGGGTCTGAATAGAGTTATGGTTGTTCTCTGATTTAATTTTTATGAACAGTATATGTATTATTCCCTTTCATACTATCACTTTTTCGCTCATTATACCCCCCTCACAATCCCAATTTCATTTTTACACGTCATGTTCTATAAAATAAATTTAAAACTATGTATGGGAGTGGCAAAAGATATGACACAAAAATAGGTGGCAGCTGATATTTTTGGTATTTGATTGCATAGTTTAATTATTTAATGAATTATTGAGCAGTGCTCTTGTTTCTATCCCCTGTCATGCTACCACTTTTTCGCTCATTACAATCCCTCCAGATGTCCCATGAACCCTATTTCACCCCCTGCTCACTTGGAAATTATTAAATAATTTATTAAGGATTGAATTGCATGGGTCTTATGTCAATTTCTGAGCCAAACTTTGTTTCATATAAACAGGATGTCGTGTAGGGTATGTTAAGGGTTAGTTGCTAATGAATTGTTACATACAGGATGAGTTTCTTCAACAGAGGTATTCATGGCAGAAACAATAGAGGAAGAGGTAATTGGAACAGAGGGCCTAGAAGGCCTAGATTGTCAATTCATTTTGATGTTGACCCCCAAGAGTTGAACCAGTTGTTTCAAGATGGGTTCTTTAATTGGTTTGGGCAAGGGATAGTTCAACCCCGACCAGAGAGACCTCCCTTCTAGCCTCAAGATATCCCTGGCATTCCTGTGCCTCCTCATGTATCCATGCAACCAAAAGTTCCTGAAAATGATGGGGCGGGATATTTTCAATCTGACAGTCTCCCACCATCGTGGTTGGCCCAACTTGGCATTGCCTCCTCCCCCTCCACCTGTAAATCCTAATGTTAAAATATCCCTTTTGCATTCACATGTTCAGTCCTCTCATGTTAGCAAATGGCTTAAAACAAGGTCCCCCGTGTGCAAGACAAAGGTAAATTTGTTGCCTCCCCTTCATCTCCTTCAAATGACTCATCAAAATCAGTGTCCTCTCGTCTACATCTGAAGGATGATTGCTCCGATGTTATTAGTGAGATTAAGCCTCAAGGTTTGAATCAACCTAAGGCTAATTCTGGAAATTCCAAAGGGGACAACATTGATAGAAGAAGGATTTCCTCTCAAAGTGGCAAATATGGATTTTAATTTATGTGTTTATGATTGAGTTGTTGAAGACAGTGGTCTGCAGAAATTTTTGGATAGCAAGCTATTTTTTTGGGATAATGTGGTTATTTACATGTTTTGGATATGATTTGACTTATTTCTGATATTTAATATTCAAATTTTGGAAATATTTATGGGAGCTACAAGGAGGCATGTGTTTAAATGATTATTTAATTGTGTTTATATTTTTTGTAAAGAATAAAAGAAGGGAGTCACAAGGGGTCCCACCTACTTAGTTATTATTAAATAAAGACCCTTAACTATTATTATTATTATTACTTCCCCTAATCTAAAATTAGTTAAGTTTAATTAACTTAACTAAAGAAAGTAGTTGAACTACTTTAACTTATTTGGAATGCATAAAATCCAAATGAGAAGAAAGAACAAGGGGAGAATAGAAGAAGAAAGAAAGACTAATGTTTTATCTTTTGTTTTCATGAGATAGTTTCAGTTTTCATTCATTCTTGAGTTCATTAAAGGCCTACTTCTCTTTTTGACAACAGGGTCCTATTGTAGACAACAAGGTTTAAAGTTGAACCATATCATTCAGATGCTTGTTTCAGAGGTGTTGATCTATCTTTGATATTCTGTGTATACTTGTCTGTTTATGGATTGAGTTTCATAGCTGATAAGCAGCAGTCTGTGGCAACTTGATCCAGATTATAAAGTTCAGTTTTTACTTCTTGTCAAATTCCTTTTGTATTTTTTTCATCGGGGATATCTAAATTAGACTTTGGTCCATGCCCTCAAAGGGATTTTGTAAAGAGAAAGATACTTTTGATTTCTTGGAATGAAGTAAAGAAGATTGCTATTATGTCTCATTTGCGTGTATATGTGACTTGGTTACTTTTTCTTTTTGATTTCCACATTTACTTTTTGTAATCTGTATATTTTCATAAAATTATATAAAAATTTCATATTTTGCAACAATCTTTTCATTTAAAAAATCATCCTAAACCCTTGTAATTAATACTTGTGGATTGGGAAATACTTTTTGAGGCTATAAAACATAGCGTGATATTCTCGACTATCTTGTCTTAGCCAGGCAAGATTTGAAAATTCTTGAGTAAGATAATTCATATATTTTCCTCAACACAACCTACTAAATATTTTAATAACCCCTCAAGATCTGAAAAGCACCAATTTCACCCTAGTTAATGATCAATAGCTTAGATTACCTATTATGCACTATAGAGTATCCTCCTAGTGTGCACTAAATTTAGACTAATAAATATGCTACAACTTATAAATTCACGCTTTGTTTGATATGTTGATGATATGTGATTATTTCATGGTTGAATTAAATATGTTGCTAATAACTAATATTCATGTTTGACATATGATCCCATTTCTTATGATATTGGAATGATATGTGGGATGTCGATGTAAAGAACAAGATCACCATCAATCCTTCATTGTGGTGTTTAGAACTAATATGATGACATATATGCATATGTAGCTTGACTGCTCATGTCAAATTTTATAGGCTTGTTTTGAAAATGTATGGATATGCTCATGACTTCCACATGACCTATATACTCCAACTCTAGTGGTATTGATCTATTATATCTACTATTTCTATGAAACATGGATGCAAATAATTATAATGTTGTCTATAGTTTACATTTTTAGAATCAAGACAATCAATCAATAATTCATGATGAAATTGAAACATTTTAGGACTATATACTATGTCAAAGTGCACACTAGTGGAGATGAACCCTTAGTCAACCTAGGATTCTAGTTTCCTTGACCAAGTGACCTTCAAAATTCCTGCACTCTAGTTTTAATAAAAATACTCCAAAAATTAATTTCTAGAGAAAAACCAAGAGGCGGAGCTGATTATTCTCCTGCCCACTCAACCATATATAAAGAGGAGGAGGAGGACCTGTCTCAAAGGGGAGGATAAGGAGAGAGAGTAGGTGTAGATTCATTCTATTACTTGCATCATATATAAGTTCATTCTCTCAATATTCAATAGCCTGACAAAGCTAGCAATGGAAGGTAGGCTACAATCTAAGGTTCAACATTAGGGTGAAAGTAGAGTTTCTTCCCTTTGGGGGTGAATTTTATTTATTTGATTCATGAATGTATTCCTCTCCAAATGTCTATACTACTAACATTTCCATGAATGCAAATACCCTTCAAACAATCTAAGTGAGTGGTTAGTGAAGGCTCTATATTATATTGGGCTTCATCTCACTTAGTTTTAAGTTGGTGTGAACGACATATGGTCTCATAAACATCTTGTTTACTAGAATCCATGAATATTATTGGGAATACTTGGGTTACTATTGATTGTATTGAAAACTATATCTATGAAAAAATATTTCTTGGGCATACCTACACTCATATATCTCTATGTATTTTATTTAATTCACGTCTTTTCTTGTTTTAGATTTCAAACACCTTTTAACTTTTGTTCTTTATGTAATTGTTGTATATATGCTTATATTTAAAAATTATAATCAACTATGTTTCATTGATAGTTGAAAGAGGAGAAGGAGAAAGTAGGTATAGATTCATTCTACTACTTGCATCATATCTAAGTTGATTCTCTCGGTCGTCATGGCAGGTAGGATACAATCTAAGGGTCAACATTAGGGTGAAAGCAGAGTTGCTTCCCTTTGGAGGTGAATTCTATTTATTTGATTCATAAATGTATTCCTCTCCAAATGTCTATATGACTAACATTTCCATGAATGCAGATACCCTTCAAATAATCTAAGTGAGGGGTTAGTAAAGGCTCTACATTGTCTTGGGCTTCATCTCACTTAGTTTCAAGTTGGTGTGAACAACATATGGTCTCATAAAAATCTTGTTTATTGGAAGGCACCAATTATTGGGAATATTTGGGTTACTACTAGTTATATAGAAAACTAAATTTATAAATAAATATATTTTGGGCATACCTCCACACATTTGTCTCTGTCTATTTTATTTGCTTCAAGGATTTTCTGCATTTTGAGTGCACTTTCGTTTATGTTTAGGTACTTTTCCTTGGGTATTTTTTTCCTTTTCCACTGTGTTTTAGCTATTTGTTTCCCTATTTATGAATATGCATACATTCTAGAAAAAAATTATTTAGTCATTTTAGGTGCATTACATTCATTGCATAGTTTCCCGAGAAGAGTGTTATATAGTTAATAAGACCTTGAACATCATTTCCTTTAATTACTTTCACAAGGATATGGTTTATATCTAATATGGATTATTAGTTTGTGACATGATATTTTTGCATAATGGAACAAAGGCATAATAGCTAAGGGGTTCTTGATATTTATCCTTTGCAAGTTAAGTTCTTACTAATGTTATTTAGGTTCCCAATTCCTTCTTTCATTAAATCCATTTTCTTCTCCCATTGCAGAACATTAGCTTAGATCTGCTCATTTCCCACCTTTTTCAGGAATGAGTATGAGTCTAGTACCTCTCTCACTATCATCATTGAATTTTCTTAAGCTCTATTACTCTAATTTACCCAAAATCCAACTCAAATGTATACTGCAAAACCAAATATTCAAAAGTCCACACATTGATAGAAGAAACATGCATGTTTAGTGGCCAGATGTTGACCTTGAAAATGGTCAGTATAAACATGATTTCAAAGTATCGTAACAAAGAAACCTACTACAAATTTTTAATAGCCCCTAGAGCTCTGATAAGCACTATTTTCACCCTAGTTAAGATCAATATCTTAGATTCCCCGCAAGGCACTATAGGGTATCATCCTAGTGTGCACTAAAGTTAGGATGATAAATATTCTACAACTTGCTAGTTCATGGTTTATTTTATATGTGATTATTTCATGGTTGAATTCACTATATTTTTTTATGATTAATTTTCATGTTTTGACATATGATCCTATTGCTTATGATATTGGAATGATATGTGGGATGTGGATGTAAAGAAATAGACTCACCATCAATCCTTCATTGTGATGTTTGAATATGATGAAATATGCACCTATGTAGCCCAACTACTCATGTCAGATTTTACATGCTTGTTTTGAAAATGCATGGATATGCTCATGAATTTTGCATAGCTTGTATACTCTGGCTCTAGTGGTTTTGGTCTATTTTATTTGCTATTTATGTGAAACATGGATGAAAATAGTTATATGTTGTCTATGGTTTTCATTTTCGGAATGAAGATAATGAGCCAATAATTCATGATGAAAATGAAATATTTTAGGACTATATATTGTGTGAAAGTGCACACTAGTAGAGTTGAACCCTTAGTCAACCTAGGAGTTTAGTTTCCTTTAGCAAGTGACATTTGAATTTTTTTCTCTTTGGTTTTAAAAATTAAATGCTCCATAAATTAATTTATGGAGGAAAACCAAGAGACAGAGGTGATTGTTCGCCTACTCACTCGATGTTCTATAAAGAAGAGGAGGAGGACTTGTCTCAAAGGGGAGGAGAAAGAGAGAGCAGGTAGATCTTTTTCTTATTGCTTGAATCATATTTAACTTCATTCTCTTAGTCTTCGATATCCTAATAGTGCTACCAATGGAAGGTTGACTACAATCTAAGGTCCAGCATTAGGGTGAAATCAACATTGCTTCTCTTTGGAGATAAATTCTATTTATTTGATCCATGAATGTATTCATCTACAAATGTCTATATGACTAACATTTCCATGAATGCAAATACCCTTTAGACAATCTAAGTGTGGGGTTAGTTAAGGATCTACATTATCTAGGGCTTCATCCCACTTGGCTTTAAGTTGGTGTGAATAACATATGGTCTCGTAAACATCTTATTTATTGGAAGACATGTCAATTTTTGGGATTGTTTGGGTTACTATTAGTTGTATAGAAAATTTTATTTATGAATAAATCATTCTTGGGCATACCTACACTCATTTATCTCTGTGTATTTTATTCACTTCACAACTTTTTTTGTTTTATCTTGCAAGCACCTTTTAACTTATTGTATTTATGTAATTGTTGTATATATTCATGTTATATTTAATAAGTCTAAAAAAAGGTCTTTCATTCATAGTTTTCTGATGTTAATGATCAATTGTACAATTTTAATTATTTTAGATTTTAATTCAAAGTTTACCTCTGCACTTAGTATTTACTATGCATTATGTTTGCAATCTAATTTTTTCATTTTCCAACAATATCTTTAGCTCCTATTGCAAAGTTTGTAGCTATTTTTTAAACCAATTAATAGATAATATAATGTTCATAATTATCAAATGATTTTCTAGATTGGAATTAAATTTGCATGGCTAATGAAGACTAGGCTTGTGCTTTAGTTAAGAATGTAAGAAAACCAACTACTAACATAAGGCAAATTTTAAAAATTACCCGCATATAATGAGAGGATTATTACCCTTAAGGGGAAAGACTCCACTGACTTGTTAAGTAATAAATTGAATACCATAGTTAGCAAGTTTGGGGCTTTAAACGGATCTTTAAACAAAGGTGTTATCGAGTGTTGTGCTCAGGTTCCATTTCAAGCATCAACACCATGTTCCTAGGAATAAAATTATTACAAACCTCTTGCATAACAGTTGATCGAATTTTATCAAGCACTCCATCTAGGTGTTCAATAATATCCTCAATTGTAGGCTCTTCAATATGATTTTTGTTCATTTAGTACCCAATTCCACCAATAATATCACCTATTACACAATGAAGTGACTTCTCAAAGAACCATCTCGCCATTTCCTTACATTTTTCCCCCTCGTGTATTTTGACATTATAGTATCATTACTGCTTCGTAAGACCCAATAAGGATGTTCTTAAATGGTTTCCCAGTGACCATCTCATAGCATGTGCAGTTTGATCTACTAAACACCCTTCAAGTATTTCTACTAAAGTTTCTACATTTGTAGAATTTGATTTTCTATGGGTGCATTTCTATGCATTTGTCCATGAAATGTAGTTCTTTTGACTATTTTGTGACTTTTAGTTGCATCCAAGTTATCAAGAGATGCATGTTCTAATTTCTACGCAACACATAGGACTATATAGTCATTCCCTTTAACAACAATTGGATCCAAAGGCTAGCTAGGTTGTTGAGCAACATATAATTTATACTTTGATCAAAATGATTTGTAACAAAAACAACATCAATCACTAATCTTTGAGGAAAAATTGGGGCTTGAGTATGCAAAATAGATTTCATCTTGTGGTATAGAGTTTTAACGTGTACATTACCATTCCATTTAAATATAATTGGAGACAAAGTTTGCCTAGGTTGTTCAGCAACAACCATGCAACAAAAGGCGTTTATACTTTGTTAACAACAATTTTTAATCACACTATCATCAATGCTTGATCTTTGAGGGAAAATCAAGGTATATTTCTATGGAATAGAGTTTGCTCCATTGGTTCCAAATACATAATGATTAGGTTGTTGAGCAACATTGTTGTTTGTCACATGTTGTTGACATGGGAGACATTGAGTTTCAATAGTGGCTACATGATTCTATGATGTTTGAGGGAAACTCATAGTCTCATTCAACGGTATGAATTTATGATATATAAATTCTTAACGTTGTCCATGGGCATGACAAATAGAAACTCTTTTACCTCCAACCAGCATGAATTGAAGGACAATTTTATGTGGTTCCAAAGTTGGATGATTATATAATTCTTCACCTCAGTGTTGACCTATTTTCTGAGGAATATTTTGTTTAGATGGTTGGTTTGAATGACCCATTGATGAATTTCTCTACAAAAATCAACAAAACAATCAACATTGGTATTACATGATAGATTAAAACTCACTAATTAAAAAATGCGTGCAATTTTTCATAAATTCGTCTATAAAACATAAGAAAATGCATGACATGCATTGTAAATGAATATTTCAAGGGCTCTTATCAAATTATGTGATCCAGATTTAGGAGTGGAACGAACTTATTAACAGACTCAATACAATAAACACATAGATATGAATAACAACACACATACCCAGTGAACAATATCTTCTATTGAATAAATTAAATAGGATGAAACTGTAAAACTACATAACTGAAACACTTGCTCGAATGGTGGTAGCTATCTCTAAGAAGATATGTGGCTTCTGCGCACATTCGTCTGACCAGAATGATTACAATGCGTCTCTAGAGGCATTTTTAACATTACTCATGAATGCCAAAACCCTAGACATCCAAAAACCTAACCCTAGAAGATGAAACGCCAAAATTTATGTGGGCCCCTATGGTTAAGTTGGTACCTCAACTTCTTGGGGTCGTAACTTTTGCATAAGACCTTCATTTTAGGTGCGTGATAGCTCGTTGGAAAGGTATTTTAGAGAATTACACATTACTCTGTCAAACTCTAACTTCATCTATAGTTTAACTGTGGCAAGCCAAAAAAAACATTGTTTAGGGCCCCAAAACAGCCCTAGAAGTACAACAAGATGTGCTGACATGAACACATACAAAATAAGCTAGTTGGATTAGGTGGGAGGCCACCAGTATCCACCTAGAATATGTGTAGGGCTTCAAAAATCCCTGAAAGAGTAGACCCCACAATTACGAAGAAGTAAAGAAGAACGTGTTGAACTAAAAAATATCAAGAGGATCCAGTTGGAATAGGTGGGTGGCCACCAATATCCACCTGGATCAGTCCTCCCCCATAAGGAAGCAATGGTATTCATTGCATTGAGTTCCCCCATCAGGTGAGGAAACTTCTGTTGAATTTGTCCCTAGGTGAGTCACTTTCCTTGGTGGAGGAGCTTCCCTGCCTTGACAACCTGATAAAGTTGGATCCTCTGCTGGCGAGTTCCCTTTACCTGTGTGTCCACTATCTTATTAGTGGATGCATGTTCCATGTAGTTAGGGTTGAGTTGTTTTGGTGTCAGTTGTTCTTCGATCTTGGAAGTGTCCAATAATGGTGGAAAATATGGTCGAAGGAGGTCCACATTGAACATTGGGTGCAAGCCAAGGAAGGGTGGAGTGTTGATCTCAAAAGCATTGCTACCCACAGCCTTGGTGATGGTGTAAGGCCCATGGTGAAGTGGGTAGATATTTCTATGGGGACCTGTAAGACACTCCTTCTGCAAATGTAACCAGACCTTGTCTCCAGCCTGAAACTAGTGTGGTACCATGTGTTGATCATGGAGTTGTTTGTACTTAGCATTGGCTTTCTAAAAAATATCATGGACCTGTTGGCAGATGTTTTGAATCCACTCAATGAATATGGTGGCTTTGTCAGTCTCAATCTGAACATGGGAAGATTTTGCATGTGTGGTTGCAAGAGGTAGTGCAACATCAATGGGACCCAAGGGTTGCAATCCCAGTCCCACCTAAAATGGGCTATGGTCGGTGGAGCTATGGAGAGCCCTGTTGTAACTGTGTTGAACATAGGGGAGACTCTCATCCCATGTACGTAGATTCTTAGATTTGTACATGTGCAGGATGCACACAATCATTTGATTGACGACCTCTATTTGGTCATTTGTTTGGGGGTGGAAAGCAGTGGATTTAGTGAGCTTGGTGTCCAACAGTGACCAGAGACTCGACCAAAATGTGTTGAGGAACCTGCTTTCCTGGTCGAAGATGATGGTCTGTGGTATCCCAAAATGGACCCACACTCGTTCGAATAAGAGCTTGGAATTATATGTCATTATGATGTTCTTCTTGCAGGCTATGAGGATGACCATCTTCAAAAACCGATCAATGACCACAAATGCACAATCATTGCCTTGCTTGGTGGATGGAAGGCCAGGCATGTAATCCATAGAGATGGATTCCCAAGGCTTCTTGAGGGTAGGAAGAGGGGTGTATAAGCCTTGCTTCTTGATGATTGTCTTGGAAATGGCACAGGCAGTGCAAGATCTGATATACTTGTTGACATCTTATCGAAGTTTTGGCCAATAAAAATGTTCTTGGAGAATGGCCACAGTTTTCTCCATGCCAAAATGTCCTGCCATCCAACTGTAGTGGGCTTCCCAAATCATCTTTGCACACTCACTTGCAAGAACACAGAGATGTCCCAAATGGCATAACAGCGCATCCTGAATGTGAAAATCAGTGACAATCGCGAATGTACCCAAGAGCTGACAGGTGGTGGCAAAGTCTGGATCTTGCTAATAAAGTTGGGGCCACTCAGATGCCTCATGTCCATAGGAATGGATCACAGTGGTGAGTGCAGCCACGGGAGTTCGACTGAGGCAGTCATCCACATGATTTGTGCTCCTTGTCTTATACTTGATGTTGATATGGAACTGCTACGGGTAGGTGGACCACTTCTGATAGTGGTCATTCGGCAACTTCCCGTGTGTCTGTATGAACTGCAGAGGCTTGTGATCAGTGTGGATGATAGTCTCCTTTCCCAGAATCTAATGTTTCTATTGAAGACAAGCTTGTACAATGGAATACATTTCCTTGTCATAGGTGGGGTATTTTTGGACAATATTTGAGAGTGTCTCACTATGGTATGCAACCGGATGACCATGTTGAGTGAGAACTACGCCTACAGCATAGTCAGATGCATCAATATCAATCTTGAATGGTTGTTGCAGATCGGGTAAGGAGAGTATTGGATTTGATCACAAGAGATGCTTCAGATCATCAAATGCTCGTTGTTGTTCCTTCCCCCACACGAACTTTTCCCTGCCACCACCCTTGGACAGGTGGTTGAGGGCCCATGCAATATGGGATAATCCCAACATGAACCGTCGGTAGAAATTAGCCAAACCCAAGAAGCTCTGAAGCTCGGTTAGTGTGTTTGGGGTTGGCTAGGCATGGATGACTTGGATATCAGCGAGATCAACATGTACCCCATGCTCATCAATAATGTAGCCCAAGTATTGGACCATGTTCATGCCAAAGGAACATTTTTCCAAGTTGTCATATAGCTTGTGTTGTTGCGGAGTTCTCAAAACCTGTTGAATATGTCGCATGTGTTCCTCCCAAGTTTTGTTGAAGATGAGGATGTCATCCAAATATACCACCACAAAAGAGTTGGTGAAGGGTCTCAATACATCATCCATCAACCTCATGAAAGTGGTTGGTGCATTTTTTAATCCAAAGAGCGTGGCCAAACATTCGAAGAGACCTTATTTAGATTTGAAATTTGTCTTACATACATCAATTGGTTCGATGGAAACTTGGTGGTATCCATACTTTAGGTCAATCTTGTTGAAGAACTTTTCCCCCTTGAGTTGGTCAAGAAGGTCATCAATCCTGGGAATTGGGTATCAGTTTCTGACTATGATTTTGTTTAATTCTCTGTAATCAATGCAGAGTCGCTAGGTCTCATCCTGTTGATACTGAGAGGGGGGTGAATCGGTATCAAGTACAATTTAAAAAAAAATCAACTTATAATTCAACAAGATTATATATTCAATTATATCCAATGAGAAATGAACAATAGTAGAAGAGTTACACCAATACACCACAATACATCATGCACAATATGTGAGAAATAACCAATAGTTATTGTTCAAGAGAAGTAATGACTTCCAAAGGTGGCTACAGCTTCCAAATATAAAGGGAGGGATAAACCTCCAAAAGGAAGATACAATCTTCCAATATCAAGAGAGGGTTGACCTCTCCATCTTTTCCCCTTCATTCCACCCAAGAATATATGAGAGATAATAAAACTTTACATTAAATCATCACCATCAACCAACCATCACATAGAACCTGATAATGCTTCCTGAGACTTCTTCAACTTCTGCAATTATTCAATTCTTGGAATACTCTGATCCTGTAGATAATATTACTCAATGTATTCTATGAAGCTCCTCCAAGTTTCACTCCTTGAATCCTTCCCAAAAACAAGTTATAGAGAGAATGGTAGACCTTATTCAATTATGGTTTATTCAAAAGATCGAACTTGTACAAAATGCCCCGCGCTCAATATTTAACATCAGATTTTGAAATTCACACACAAGAAACTATAGCCCGTACTCTTTCCAATGAAATTGGTCTCACTTCATTTGGATTCTATATGAATAATTTATGACTATTTTACTTGGAACACTTGTTTATGACTGGTCAAAAACCCTATCTTCCACGGAGTGTATCTCCAAAATTATAGCGAATAAAGAGATGATTTTCTTACCACAGGTACCTAGACATGGCTTCTCAATGCCATACCAATTTCACCATATGAATCATTCTAGAAAAAAAAGTTATAGCAAAAATGGTAAGATGACCTGTAAATAACATACCTTAGAACACATCACCAAAAGACTTCATCCTCCCTTGAAATTCGTCCTTCTTTGCTTCAGATTTCCTCTAAAATTCGACTTGTGTGTATAAAATGAATGTATAATGATAGGTATTTATACCCTTTAAGTCACTTCCTTTTAACATTAGGGCCGACCTAACACTTCCTTATTTTGTAATTATTTTCTTTTATTATCTTCAAGGCTGACCTGTAGTTCCTTCTTCAATTCACTTTGTCATCTTCAAAAAATCATTTCTCCTCAACAATGAGGATCCACGTGGTGTGCCACCTACCACCGAAAAAAACATGATGTATATTATCCATCCATGGGTGTTGTGTATGCATGTGCATTGTCCTTCATGTCCAAATACCTTCATCAACCTTGCAGTCCAAAACCAATGACTAGGGTTGACATCAATGACAACAACCAATATTCCAACACATCCTTCTTTTGTACCAGTACAATTGGGCTTCCGCAAGGGGAGGAATTGGTTCTGATGTGCCCCTTTTGAAGAATCTATTGGATCTGACGCTTAATTTCATCATTTTCCATCATTGAGTGACGATAGACTGTTCCATTAGGTAGAGGTGCACCGAGGGTTAGATCAATTGGATTCTTGACTTGGCAGTGCATCGGTACCCCGGTGGGTGAGGAGAAGATGTCTCTATACTCTTCCATGATCCCGTACACTTTCTTCTACTGCAAACAAAGGCTATGTGTAGAGGCCATGGATGTGGTGGCGACCTTCTGCTTACTATGAGCATGGATCACAAATAAGGTGAACTTCTCGGTCTATGAAATGACCTTACTGCATTTCTTAGCAGAGATTAAAGAAATAGTGGTAGGCAGCGCTACCGTTGGTATCTTGTACAATTGTCTACCCAAAGTAATAATAACACTGCGGGATCTAGAATCATACACAACATGATGCTTCCACAAATATGGTTGTCCTAAAAGAACATCACAAACTTCAAGGGGAGAAATATCACACAATACTTCATCTTTGAAAGGCTTGATGTCGTAGTGCAGACGACATAGTTGGTTGGGACAGAGATCTCTTCCTTGGCGAAGCCGGCCGATGGTGTAGGGTTGCAGGTGCAGTGTCGTCGACAGGTTCATCTTCTTGATGACCTTTGTTGAGATCATGTTCTTCTGACTGTCACTATCGACAATGAAATGCAGCGGAACCCCCTTTACCCACATCTTTGAGTGAAAGAGGCATTCCCCTTCCTCTAGTTCTTCTGGTTCGCTTGGATGGAATTTGGTGGTAGCGACAATGGCACTCGATTCATCATCGATAATCCACTTCCCTCCTTCTGAATTTGATTCGGAGTCTGAATCAGCCTCTGATTCGGAAGCCTTCAGCTCGGCCACGAGTGACTTCTTGGAGCGGCATTCTTCAGTGTTGTGAAAAGGGATTTTATGGTATTCACACCATTTTCCCATGCCCTTCTTTGTATTCTCATTGCCCTTCTTGTATTGTGAGTTGGACTAGTTGTACTGAGAGTTGACATATTTTCTCTGTCCCTTGTTGTGTGGGTTGGGGCCTCCTTTTCCCTGCTTCATCTATGAGGAGTTTGCAAATCCAAACTCTCACCTCTTCTGCTTAAATTTCTACTCGATCTTAACAACATATCTATAAGCCATACCCAATGAGGCGAAGTCCAAAAACTCCATTTCTGTTTGAATGTATCTATGCAAACAGTCGCGGTATTTGAGCACCAGATGTCACTCAGAGTATTTGATACCCAATTTGGTGCATAGGGTAGCGAAAATATTGGTGAAATCTGGTATTGCCTAGTCCCTTTCTTGACGCAGGGTGGTCCATATGATGTATTGATACTCATAGCTTACAAAAGGGTATTAATGTTCTTTAATGGCATCCCGGAAGGAATCCCATGTAGGGGCAGACACAAATATTGCATATTACTCTATATCCCTTTTCTCAGAGTAAGTGTCCCACCATTCCTTAACATGGGGGATGGCCTTGAGGAGTGCAAAAGTAATCTTTTCCCTATCGGAAAAATTGTGGACCGAAAAATACCCTTCGAGCAGATTCAACCATTTATCTATAGCATTTGCATCTATCAATCCTTTAAATAATGGAATATCAAAATTTACATGTACCTTGAAGGGGGTTGCATGGACGCTTGATGAAGATGCTTCTCTTGTGGGAAGTCGTTGAAGGATCTGCGCAAAGTTATCCATCATTTCGTTCCTTTGGTGTGCAAGGGATTCCTTGAGAAAAATTTTAAAAGGATCTCCTGCTCCATCATCTTTCTTTTCATCTCCCATGGGTTGTTGTCGGGCTCGGTGCAGTTGATCTTGCAACAGCTTGATTGGTTCGAGTCCCAACTTCTTGTACCCAGATCTTGTTGGGGACATGCACGAAGAAAAATAAATGAAGAGCAGATTTCTCTTATACCACTTATCTGGATTTAGGAGCAGAACGAACTGATTAACAAACTAAATACAATAAACACATATATATGAAGAACAACACAGATATCTAGTGAACAATATCTTCTATTGAATAAATGAAATAGGTTGAAACTGAAACACTTGCTCGAATGGTGGTAGTTATCTTTGAGAAGAGATGTGGCTACTACGCACATCCATCTGAGCAGAATGATTATAATGAGGCTCCAGAGGCATTTTTAATATTACTCATGAATGTTAAAACCCTATACATCTGAAAACCTAACCCGAGGAGATGAAATGCCAAAAGTTATGTGGGCCCTTATGGGTAAGTTGGTGCCTCAACTTCATGGGGTCGTAAATTTTTCATACGACCTATGTTTTAGGTGCGTGATAGCCCATTGGAAAGGTCTTTTAGGGAACTACACATTACATCGTCAAACTCTGACTCTATCTACAGTTTGACTGTGGCGAGCCAAAAAAACATTGTTTAGGGCCCCAAAACGGCCCTGGAAGTACAATAAGATGTGTTGACGTGAAGACATACAAAATTGTCAAGTTGGGTTAGGTGGGAGGCCACCAGTATCCACCTAGAAGATTTGTAGGGATTCTGATAGCCCCAAAATTGTAGAACCCACAATTACAAAGAAGTACAGAAGAACGTGTTGAACTAAAAATTGTCAAGAGGAGGTAGTTGGAATAGGTGGGTGGCCACCAATATCCACTTCGATCATTATGTCATGTATTCTACCATTGATCATCCTAATACATGCTCAGGTCACCCATCTGACATTTAGGATGAAGAATGTTAAACACTAACTTAGAAATTGTTCTATGCAATTTAATTACATGAAACAATACACAGGTATCCTGAAATGTAATTTTATCGAATCACATACACTTGATGACTTCTAGAACTTGCCATTCCTTCATTCTAAACATTCATATCTAATCCAACAAGTCAAAATTCTAGCTTCCTTTCAAAAAAAAAAATTGTCATTTGAAAATAGGGTAGAAGAAAAAATAATTTTCCTTAATAAAATGTATGCCACTTTCCTTAATAAAATGTATGCCACAAAGTGCATGAGAGTCCTATGATAAATATATAAAAAAAAAATCATGGATTCTTATTGGTGTTTGACAAGAGGACATAACCAAGTTGTCCTTTGACAATTATTTTACTAAAATTGGCTAGCTTCTCTAAAATGCACACCCAACCTTCATTACATGCCTTCCTACAATTCCATATATTTAATTTGACACCTAAAAATGTATGTTGTGTGAAAATACTCCAAATATGTTTTTTTCTTTTCCACAATGTAAAAATTAGTATTGAGTGACTCAATCAAATGCACGCGAGGACCTATAGTCAATGATAACTATAAATAAAAATAATCCAAGTTGGAGTCACCAACCTTTTATATAATCTCTCATACTTAGTGGTTCAAAATCAATATTTTACATTGAAATGCAAGTCTACCAAAATAGTAGTTGATATTATTTTCTAATTTTCATGGTTAGTACACAAATTCACTTCAGGGCCAAACCAAGTACACCCAAGTTTTGAAATTTAGATTCAGACATAATTCAACAATACTGAACCTATGTATCAATGCATAAGATTTGAAAATTGCCTACTTATCTATTTTTCCAAAATTTACACGGCTTTGGAAAAATGCGCACCAAAGAAAAATTGTACATGCTAAAGGAAATTTGAAGTATGGATGTGATACTTAAGGATTCTCTAGGTCGTCTATCATGTTCGGGAATCATGATCACCCTATCACCCTCTAGATCATCTCTAGTAATGAATATTTATCTCTCCCAACTTTTGTTTCTCAATTATCACATCATGATATATATATGTAGGATGGATGAGTAGCAATCATAATTGTCAAATAGTCAAAAACTATAAGTTACATCCATTAACAATACATTTCATAAAAAACTCATTACCTTAGAAATTGTCTTATGGAGTTTAATTACATGAAACAATACACAAGTACCATAAAATATAATTCTCTAGAATCACATGCACTTAATATAATATAGGTGGCCTTATTCCTTAATTCTAAACATTTATATCTAACCCAACAAATCAAATAGGCATTTTTCCCTTCAAAAACCAATTTTGCCATTTGAAAGTAAGAAATGAACAAAAATAATTTTCCTTAATAAAATGCATGCCACAGAGTGTGTGAGGGTCCCATGATCAAAATGACACTTGTTTCCTAGAGCCTTATTATTTTTAGTCATGGTGACATAACTAAAATCTTTGGGTCATTCTTCCTACCACAGTTATGGATCTACCAAGTTGGCATGTGACCTTGATTTTACCATAATTGGTTGGCTTCATTCACCAAAATGAATGCCCAACCTTCATTACAAGCCCAAATTGAACTATTCAACTTGGAGAGGGTGTTTTTAGTCATTACATGCCTTCCTACAATTCCATATTTTGAATTTGATACATAAAAATTTATGTTCTTCAAAAATACTCCAAATTTGACTTTTTCCACAGTGTAAAAGTCAAGATCAAGTGGCTAAATGAAATGCATGATAGGACCTATAGTTAATGATAACTAGAAATAAAAATGTTCAAAGTTGGAGTTACCAACCTATTATACAACCTCTCATACTCAATTTTCCAACATAAATCTTTGACAATTAAATCCAAGTCTGTCAAAAATAACAATTGATACAATTTGCCAATGTTCACGGTTAGTACAAAAATGAAATCCATGGCTAAACCAGGTAAACCAAAGTTATGAAATTTGGGTAACACAAAATTACACAATACTAAACATATGTACCCATGCATCACGTATGCCAAAATTCCTACCTACCTATTTTCCCACTTTTACACAACTTTGACAAAATGCACATGATCCATGTGGATATCGGTGGCCACCCACTGAGTCTTCAATTAACTCAAAATGGTTCTACATATTGGAAGTTATACTATATTTTTGTATACATTGAACTTCTTATGCATTTTTAGGCATTTCCAATGAATTTTTGATAGTTTAAATGGCCACACAATCTTTTATTGTGGGGCTTTCCAAACACACAAAGCATAGAAAAAGCTTTGTATTGATCTGAGAAACACCCCAAATGGAGTTTGTATGTGAAATTTGTGGCCCTAGGAATTTGATGTATCAACTTAGCTCCTGGGGGGCTACATTCCTTTTTCCACCTCATCTCGTAGGATTAGGGCTTTGGATCTTTAAGGTTTTTTCCTCTTAGGATTTTATACTTTGTGTTAAAAAGGTAGTTTTAGCCTCTTGTAAGCTTCTCCTTTCAAATGAGCACAATGGATTGATCTCTCTTCAGAGATAAGCTACCACCATTCTATCCAATTTGTATTGTTTTGCATATTGTAGTGTTTTTCTATTTCATTCATTAATAGAATTTGGGTTTTAATGTATTATTGTTCTCTTTATAATCACTCTATGTGATTCCTTATATATTTATATTTTCATTTTGTTCTCCACAATCCAGATTAGTAGAGACTTATTGTTTTGTTGTGCATGCCCTTGACAAGGTGAGGGTATAGGGACTTGGCCCTCAAACTAATCAAACTTTGGGGAGACCACCCTCGCCAACCCAAGAGGCCTCTCGTGGTGGGTAAGAGGAAAGATGATGAGGTAGGAAATCCTATCAACTATTGCTCGAGGAATCCCTAGTGAGATAGAGAAACAAGGTGATGGATAATTTCACCTAAATCCTTTGAAAACTATCAACATTGATATAGGTACCTTCGAGAAGCAGTCACTTCAAAGGTACAATGCAATTCAAGGTACAAATTAAATTTGACATTCCTTTTCCAAAGGCTTGATAGATGCAATTAATTTGGAGAAATGGTCAATTTTGATAGAGGGTTATCACTCTATTCAAAAATAAATTGATGGTGAGAATATCACCTTCATGTTCCTTAAGTCCCTTCCCTATGTCAAAGATTGGCAAGACATTTACTTGGTGCAAAATTCCATAAATGAATTTGCAACATTTAGGACAAAACCCAATTGGGTAGATTTTATTGACTCTCTAAGGATGAATTCTACCCTATTTAAAACAATGATGAAAATTACACAATATGCACAACTTTGCATGAGGAGAGAGATTACATGGTGCCATATTACACCAATATCTTCCATACCTTGCACTTAAAGATAGATATAAAAAAAATTGAGTGACACTTTCTTCTAAAATATCATAGTGATATACATGGGTACATCCAAACAAATATGTAGTTCTTGGACATCTCTTCACCAAGATATACTTAACGGTATTTTGTCAAGATCAAGCAAAATTTTAAGAAGAAGAATAAGAGAGAATTTGGGTCGACAAATCCACCACAATAAAAACATGGTAAAGGTGGCACTAACTCATGGAAGAAAGGACAAAGTGAGGATCTCCAAATTGAAAACAAGTGGTCCAAGCCATAGGAATAAGGAAACTGTAAAGTTGAAGAAGGAAAATGGAAAGTGGTGTGAGTTCTAGAAAATCCCTTGGCACAACACGGATGAATGTTTCTCCCAAAAATTCATTATTGTTTGTTGTGAAAGAATCAAAATTAGATTTTTTCTTGTAATATAATTCAGATCCAGATAACGGAAAATAGATCATCGACATGGAACCTAGTGTTACCATTGCTACTACAAAGATCCATCCAGAGGAACTAGAGGTGCTTGATAAGGTGATCACTTATTCCACTCGCATATGGGTTAAGGGGAATCCACTACTTTTCATTGTTGACAGTGACATCCAAAAGAACCTAATATTAGTATAGGTCATTATGTGGTTGAAATTTCTATGACACCACACTTGCAGTCATACACCATCAGTTTGTTTTGCCAGGGACAAGACATCCATGTTAGTCAGGAATGTCATCAGCACTATGACATCAAGTCCCTCAAACATGAGGTAATGTGTGATGCTTCCCTACTTGAATTTTGTGATGTTACTTTAGGACAATCATATATGTGTAGGAATAATTCTATTTATGAGTCTAGGCCTTGTAGTGTCATTGTTAATTTGGGAGGTCAGCTCTACAAGGTACCAAAGGTACTTATGACCATTGCAAAATTCTTTGATCTCAATGAAGAAGTATAAGAAGGTAATCTATCAAACCAAGATATTCATCCTATTCATCATTCAGTCAAAAGGTGAATGGAAGATCACAACAATGTTAGGGCCTCTATTTGGGGTCTATTTACATGATACAAGTAGGTGGACAAGATACTCAAAGAATATAGAGATATTTTCTCCTTACCTATAGGGGTGCATCTGCACTATTAGGTAAATCATGCAATTTATTTGACACCTAGTGATTCTCTACCCAATAACCTAGTATACAAGTGCTTCCTTCTAGAGAATGAAGAAATCAAATGCTAGATTCAAGTGTTGATCCAAAAGAGCCACATTCAACCAATCTCTTTACCTTGTGGTAGCCTGATTATGTTGGTTCATAAAAAGGATGGGACATGTTGATGCTATATCAATTATAGATCCTTAAAAAAAATCATAGTCAAGAGTTTATATACAATCCCCCAAATTGAAGATCTTCTTGATCAGCTTAAGAGTGCCAAAAATTTTAGTACGATTGTTCTAAAGTTGGGTTATTTCCAGGTTTCAATTGAGAAAACTAATGTATGGAAGATATCCTTCCAGTCCAAAGGAGGCCTATTTGAGTGGTTGGTCATGCCTTTTGGATTGACTAATGCCCTTGAAATGTTCACAAGGATGATAGATGACATCTTTCAACCATTCACAAATTGCTTTATGGTCGTATATCTAGATGATATCTTCATATTCAACAAAACTTGGATAGAGAATTTGCAGCACATTCAACGTGTTCTAAGCACCCTACGGTAGCATAATTTATATGTCAATATGGAGTAGTGATTATTTGGCATGTAGGGAATTCAATATCTAGGATGCATTGTGGATAAGCATGATGTGCATGTGGATCCATCCAAGATCCAACTCATCTACAATTGGTTGACCTTGAAGAAACCAACATAGTTTCATAGTTTTTTGGGCCTTGCAAAATTATACCATAGGTTCATGTTAGGGTTCTCTCATATCTCTTATCTCTTTCCATGTGACCAAGGGTTAATTCAAATCCAATTTTGTTTGGGATAAGTTAGAATAGAAAGCATTCAAGGATCTAAATTTCCACCTCTATTCAACACCAATCCTCATTGTGAAATACTTTCAATAGCCCTTCAACATTGAGATAGATGCTTCAAAATATAGTATCGATGAAATCCTCACTTAGCATAAACATTTGATGTCTTATCACATAGAGACATTGTTTGATGCATTTCAAAAGTACCACACCTATGCCAAGGGCATGTACTCCATTCTACAAGCATTGCAAAATTGGAAGTATTATATTTTGGGAAAGGAAAAATCATCCATACTTATCACAAGCCCCTACAATTCATGCAAATGTAAGGAAAATTACATAATGACTACCATAAAAAATAGTCTTCCTACCTGCAAATATTCCACTCAAACATTAAATATAAGAAGGATAGCACAAACTAAGTTGTCAACTGCCTCACCCAAACTTTTACCATGGTGCTAACCATAGTGCTTAACTCTTGTGGACATTAGACTTCCAAGTGGCCCCAATTATATGACATCAACGTTGAATTCAATTCTACCTATTAGATATTAGGCATATGTAAACAAGTTTTAGAATTTCACCTCCAAGATGAACTTATATGCCATCTAGGCCATCTCTATGTTCCTTCAAGTGATCATGACACATTGATTTTGGAGGCACATTACAATCGGTTGGAAAGGGACTTAGATGTGGATAATTCAGTGCAATTATTCATAAGTACTTCTACTTATCAAAGATCAAATAGGACAATAGGAGGCATATTAAATCATGCACTACTTGTGTCATCACCAAACTTGTCATGAATAAGAAATGGTTGTACACTCCTCTGCCTACCCTAAATAGGCCCTAGGATTTAGTCTCCATGGATTACATGTGAGGCATGCCCTCAACCAAGCATAGTAATGACTATATATCTATGGTTGTTGATTGGTTCTCTAAGATAGTCATTTTGGCACCTTGCAAGAAGAGTATCACAACATAAGCCGCTAATAATCTCTTATTTGAGCATGTTTTGGTTCATTTTTGGCTACCATAGACCATTATTTTAAATAAGTACAATAGGTTCCTGAGCACTTTTTGGTCTAGCCTTTGGTCACTAATGGACACCAAGATGACCAAACTGATTTTTTTCCATACCCAAACTGATGGAAAAATAAAGTTAGTCAACATGATGATTGTGAATATACTAAGAATGTGAAACTCCAAGCATCCATGTATATCGGATGACAACCTTAATTATGTTCAACAAATATACAACAAATAACTTCTCAACTCCATTAGACACAACCCTTTTCTAGAGTGCTTGAGGTTCTATACATTGGCCCCAATTGATGTAGCTCTACCCATCGCACCTACATAGGAAGAGTCCTCCCATGCTTAGAATGAGGCCAATAGAGTAGCCAAATTTGTTGAAAGGATCCAACACATTCAATAACAATTTCATGATATTTTGTAGAAAGCCAATGCCAAGTACAAGCAACAACACAATTAGCATTGGGTTCCACACATGTTTCAGGTTGGTGAGAAGGTATGGTTGCACTTGTAGAAAGAGAGCCTCCCAAGTCACCACCAAAATTTCATACCACTTTGTTATGGGCCTTACACCATCACCAAGCCTTGTGTGTGAGGATTCTTTTGAATTGAGTATTCCACGTTTCTTTGACTTGCACCCTATACTTAATGTGGAGTTATTTCAACCATATTTTCCACCACTATTGGACACCTTCAAGGTGAATGAGAACTTACCACTATAGAAATCAACCACTACATTTATAAAGCTACAATTGACTAAACCATGGACACTAATATGAATGTCACCTACCAATATAGCATACAACTCTATCAGGTTGTCAAAGCAGGGTAACTCTTTCACCAAGGAAAGTGGTAGATCATGAGTCAAATTGATTAGAAGTTTCCCCATCCAATATAAAATTGATGTAATGGGGACTATTGTTTCCTAAGGGGAAACCATTGATCTAGGTGGATACTAGTGTCCACCCACCTCTTCTACTAACTTGGAATGGTTATACATCTTGGCATTTCTACTACAATTTTGTAGGTCATGAGTTACTTCTCATGAATTTTTTGGAAATTTTGTAACAATCCAAGAACTGCCCCAAACAGAGTTTATATGTGAAATTTATGGCCCTAGGAAGTTAACATATCAACTAGGATCCTCAAGGTCTACATTAATTTTTCCTCCTCATATCCTAGGGTTAGGGTTTTGGATCTTTAGGGGTTTTTCTCTTAAAATTTCTAGTTTATGTTAAAAGGAAATTTCGGCCTCTTGTAAGCTTCTTCTTTCAAATGGGCATATATGACACATCTCTCTCCAAAGATAAGCTACCACAATTCTAAATGGTTTGTATTGCTTTGCATATTGAAGTGTTTTTCTATTTCATTCATTAATAGAATTTGGGTTTCGTTGTATTACAATGATCCTTGCAGTCACTCTGGAGATTTTGACTATATTTTCTTCATTTTGTTCTCCATATAATCTAGATCAACACACCAAAGGAAAATTATGCATGTTGAAGGAAATTTGAAGCATGAACATTATACTTAAGGATTCCCTAGGCCTTCTATCATGATTAGAAATCATGACCCTATAACCCTCTAGATCACCTTTAGGATTCAATATTTATCTTACATTTTCTCTTCTCAATGCTCACATCAATATGTATACACATATGATGGAGAATTGATGGTTATAACGATCATAGGAATCAAAATATATAAGTTAGATCCATTAAAATACACTTGATGAAATCCTCACTAACTCAAAAATTATCTTAAGGATTTTAATTACATGAAACAATACATAAGTGTCCTAAAATGTAATTCTATGTAATCATGTGTGCTTGATAACATATAGGATCCCTTATTCCTTCATTCTAAACATGCAAATATAACCTTACATGATCCAAAATCGATCACTATATAATTTTTTATCTACTTAATACTTTCTGGGTGGAAATATTGGAGCTAATGGCTTGTAGAGACCATTTTAGGGGTAGGTACTATTTTGGTGATTTGGGGTCCTAAAAACTTTAGAACCCATTTGAGGTATTAAATGGCCATTTTTTGGATCAAAAATTTATGAACAAATCTCTTATCCTCTCGACGTTGTTTTTCACATTGAGAGATTTCCAACATTGCAAAAATCACCTCAATCGAAGTTCATATGAGGAAGTTATGCCTCTTGCAAGTTGACCTATCTTATTGACCACCATGGTACTAAGTGGATGCCACAACAGTTCCCATTACTAACACAAGTGGAGCTAGTCACCTGCAGAATTTCAAGAAGAATCAAGAGGGTCCAAAAATATAACCCTAATCAGGAGTTAAGGCATACAAAAACCCTAACCCTATCCCTGTATGGATATAAGGATGTTAAAAAATGGGCTAGTAGGAAAGGAAGGGGTTCAATTATTATTGCATTGATTAATTGTTCCATAGTTAAGAACAACAAGGTATTGGGATGTTGGAGTATAAAAGAGGAAGTATAAGACTCTATAGTATCCATATAGGACACAATCTTCATGGTGAGTTCACTTTTCTTTTTATTCATGTTTCATAACTAAGAAGAAAAGAGCAAGGCATAGTCCTTACCTTATGGTTGGGTTTTATGATATTGGGTCCCCAAGTTACATCTTGTGCTCATTTTATGGATGGTATGGTAATTGTTTTATCTTCTTTTATTTTCAGTCTTGGTTTATTTTAATTCTTTATGCACTAAGATAGCAATATTAAATCTGAATCTTAAGTAAAAAATTACATAACAAAGAGTTTGCATAAACTTTTAAGATCTATTGTGACAAAATATTATAGTGGAATATCCATGGAAGTTTACAGATCATATTGGTATCAAAGCAATTTTCTTTGGTGTTTTTGCAACAAATAGTAGGATTTAGGAATTCAATTAAAGAAAGAAGAGTCAAAATCCAAGCCATTGTGAATGAGTATAGTAACAATCCAAGGGAAAATTTTGAGGATATATTTGCAAAGTTGTTAGCACAAGTCACTGACACCTCTCATAATATGATGATACTCATGGAAACTCCAAAGAGAAAATTTGAACCATTTAGGGAGTTTGGGAGCTCTAACTTAGAAACTAGCTTAGAAAGGAAATCTAGAGACAATGAAGACCTATAAAAGGAGCCAAAGAAAGAGAGACCAAGGTCCAACATCACTTCTTCCCAATATTTGTTTAAAATGGAAGCAAAAGTGAACATCAAACCCTATCAAGGTGACATTGATATTGTTAAGTTGAATCATTACATCAATCAGAATTCTATTTCAGTGTTCATAACATAGGAGAAGAGAAAAAGATATCATTTGTCAGCTAAATTTAGAGGTCCATTCCCAAAATTGGTGGGAAAATCATACATAGATGCTTATATTGGAGGGTGATCTCCGAGTAACTAAGTGGGAGTGTTTTAAAACCTTCATTAACTCTAAATATTACCCTATTGAGTATGAGGGGGACCAATGGATCAGTTGGAATTACTTCCAATAGAAGCAAGGGAAAAGTGCACAAGAGTACACCACCGAATTCAAAATATAAGCCATTATATTGGGAATATCTCCCAATTACTTGGATGTACTCCTCGGGTATTTGGATGGTCTCCACAATCATTTGAGGCAATCATCCTCTTCAAATGTAGGACCATTGATGAGTCTTATGTGCAAGCACAATATCTAGAGAATATGGACAACAAGAAAGGATAACCAAACGGTTCCAAATAGAAATACCACCAAGACACTTCCAAGAAGGAAAGAATAAGGATAAAGGAAAGCATAAGAAGATAGCATCTACTAGACATTAGTGTGAGGATCCAAGAAACCACTATAACCATTGTAATATCAATGGTCATACTAAAGTTAAGTGTTGGAAGATATATATAGGTTTGGATTAAATAACCATAAAGGGACAAGATGCATTAATCATGTTCTGTAAAAAAGTCTAGGTGCACTTTGGGATGCCAAGGAACATCATCTCAAATAGAGATACCGGATTTCTTAGTGCCTTTTGGACTAGAATTTGGGAGAAAATGGAAAAAAATTGAAGATATTTACATATTTACATCCATAGACAAATGGGAAGATAGAAGTAGGGAATATTGCATTAGTTCATATTTCAAGGGGTTGTAATTAGAAGCATCCAAGGACCAAGAGGGAAAATGACTATCTATTTGTGGTTGTGGATAACTTTAGTAAGATGTTCATTCTTACGCATTGTTAAAAAAGAATCAAGGGACATGATTCATTAATCATGTTCTTTGAAAAAGTATGGGCACAATTTGGGATACCAAGTAACATCATATCAGATATAGATCTACCATATTTCTGAGTGCCTTTTAAACTACACTTTGGGAGAAGATAGAAAACAAGTTGAAGAGATCCATGTATTTCCATGCATAGATAGATGGGAAGATAGAAGTATTGAATAGGAAATTGGTTCATATTTCGAGGGGCTACAATTAGAAGCATCCAATGACCTAAGATGAAAATTTGGTGTATATTTAGAAATCTTATAATAGAATAGTCCACACTTCCACCGATAAGTCCTTGTTTGAAACTTGTTTTGGATATTTTCCACATTCACCTTAGATATTGTATATGGACAACAAGCAGGGGTGAGGGAGGACACCATAGGATAAGCATCAAAGGGTGAAAAATCCATGGATACGATTAGGTAGATCAATTTGCAAGTATAGGATACATTGACGAAGTCAAAAGAAAAGTACAAGGCCCAATATGACCAACACGTAATTGAGAATGCATTCAATGTAGGAGACAAAATCTGGTTGCATCTAAACAAATAAAGGTTGCAGGGTCCTTGTAATAAGATCAAGGGTTTGTAGTAAGGTCATTTTGAAGTGTTGGAGAAGGAAGGTGGTAATCCCTAGAAACTTAGTCTACCTCCATATGTGCATCTACTCATTATTTAATGTGTAAAATATGAAAATCTATGAGTCTTCCATGTTATACCAAGAAAATGTCAGGCAATTCCTACGTACCATAGAGAACTTATAACCATAAGCTCAAGCAAAGTTAGTAGAGAATACAATTTTACAGAAGGAATCTAGAACAATTAGACAAGGGTAGCATGAACTCTGGAAAACTAGGTTGGAAGCACAACTTCCATGTAAGGCCAAATGGTACTCTGAGGAGAAGGCAAAGGAAATTTTTCATCACCTCTTTCAGTGAAATATTTTGAGCACCAAAAGGATCTCGAAAAAGGGAGGTATGTCAAAAATCAATCACTATATAATTTTCCATCTATTTTGTAACCTTTTGGGTGGGAAAGTTGTAGTTAATGGATTGTAGGGCCCATTTTAGGGGCAAATCCAGTTTTTCTAATTTGGGGTCATGAAAATTTTAGAGCCTGTTTGAGGCAATAAATGGTCATTTTGGGGTCAAAAATTTACCAACAAATTTCCTTGACTCTCAACGTTGTTCTACACATCGAAATATTTCCAATGGTATAAAGATCACCTCAATTAGATTTTATATGAGGAAGTTATGCATCTTTTAATATGGAATATCCTATTGACCACCATGGTACTAAGTGGATTCCACATTAGCTCCCATTAATCACAGATGTGGAGATAATCACATGTGGCTTTAAGAAGAATCTATAGGGTCCAAAACCCTAACCCTAGTTGAGATTTGAGGCATGTAAAAGCCATGATCCTAACCCTAAATGGAAATCAAGACATGTTAAATACTAAGTCATTAGGGAAGGAAGGGGTTACATTCTTGTTGTGTTGATTTATTTTTTCATATTTGAGTGGAGAAAGGGAGTGGGATATTAGAGCAAAATAGAGGAAGTAGAAGACCTAATAGTAGCCATATAGGCCACATTTTTAATGGAAACTCCATAGTGATTTCACCTTTCTTTGTATTTTCATTTCATACTAAGAAGAAAAGAGAAAGGCGTAATCCTCACCTTCTGGATGGGTTTTCCCATATTGATTTTCCCTAGGTACATCTTGTGTTCATTATGTGGATGGTATGGTATTTTTTTAGCTTCTTTTATTTTGTTCTTGACCTATTTCAATATTTTGTGTGCTAAGATAGTAATATTAAGTACAACAATGCATAACAAAGAGTTTGCAGGAACTTGTAAGATCTATGTGATAAATTGTTCCAGTGGAATATCCATAAAATTCAAAATGCCTACTCCTCTTCAAAAACCAATTTTTGGATTCAAAAACAAGGCATTAGAAGAAATAAGTGTCCTTAATAAAATGCACACGACATAGTGCATGAGGATCCTATGATCAAAATGAAATTTTTTTCTTGGATCCTTATTGATGTTTGACAAGACGACAGAATTAAAAGCATTGAACCATTATTCCTATGCAAGTTATGGATCTACCAAGTCGACCCTTAACCATGATTTTAATAACCTTGATTACCTTCACTAAAATGCATACTTAGCCTTCATTACAAGGCCAAATTGAATTTTTCAACCTGTAGAGTGTGTGTTTAGTCATTACACGCCTTCCTGCAATTACATATATTTAATTTGACACCTAAAACTTTATGATGTGAAAAAATACTCCTAATTCACAAGGTAAAAATTAGGGTTGAGTGCTTCAATGAAATGCATTCTAGTACTCATAGTTAATGATAACTGGAAACTAAAATATATCGTGTTGGAGCTAGCAACATTTTCTACAACCTATCATACTCAATTTTCCAAATAAAAATTGTATAGTGAAATCCAAGTCTATCAAAATAGCAATTGATATTATTTGTTAATTTTCACAGTCAATACAAAATGCACTCCACAACCAAACCAAGTACACCCAAGTTATGAAATTTGAACTGAGACATAATTACACAATACTAAACCTATGCACCCATGCATCAAGTCTACCAAAATGCCTACTTATCTATTTTTGTCACTTTTACACAACTTTGACAAAATGCATGCCAAAGAAAAATTATGCATGTTGAAGGAAATTTAAAGCATGGACATGCTACTTAAGTATTCTATGGGCCTTTTATCATGCTTGACTCATGACCTATCACCCTC
>ML783299.1:8165-24238 GCA_009831015.1 Picea engelmannii
GAGTTAGTGAAGACACATAGACATAACTGAAAAATGACAAGAGTATTTGGACATGCTGAAAAATCTAGTGTATGATCCATCAGAGGATACAAAGTTAATGAGGAGTTAGGTAAAGAATTGAATGTGAATGTAAGTGGATTAGACTATAAATTTGGTCATGAAGAAGAATGGAAACAACTAGAGACAAGACATAAAAGAAAATAAGGGGTTGACAAAAAAAGGTTATTATTGTTCAAGCTTTCAGAGAGACAAAAAGAGCCAAACGAGTTTCACAAAGCTAAGAAAGTAAGTTATAGACGTGATTTATTTGCAGAGAGAAATGGTGCCACCGAATATAGGAGAATCATCATCATAATAGAAGAAACAATGCACCAAGAAAACATCAATACTTTTATTCAAGGAAACCCTAGGAGAATTAGTGTCAGGGAAAATCACAGTTAACTTTCCAAACAATTATGTGCCACCCATGAAGCCAACAACGAAGCAGGTTAAGATACCAAAGGATCCAAATTATGAACTTTTCGAACCAGAGATCCCACCGAGGGTAATCATTGAAGGAGATATGTTAGGTGTTGTAGGAAATATGAAGTTTGCATACCACGATTTGGAAGACATAAATAATTTTCCATAGTTAGCACTAGTTAAGTACATGCACACAAAAATCAACCCAGATTCACACACAGTTATAGTAGAGCCATAGGAGTGGGAAGTAGGTTTGGAGAAAATAGACATCTGGAATCTATTATAGATTCCACATTTTTGGTAGGAGCATAGTTATCGACATCTGCATCAAGTTATTATTGAGTTGCGTCCATGAAGGATTTTTATGGTTGGATAGACCAGTGTCGATAAATAGTCAACTCATTGCATGGATCACTGGGTTACCATCAATAGGGGAAGACCCACTGCCATTATTCACAAACAAATCTAAGGAGAAAGCCTTGGAGGAGAATATGAAGGATAATTATGACACACATAGAGGATCACGCGGTTTGGACATTGCAAGTATTAATGATGATACTATCAAGTTCACGATGCAGGTGCTAGATTGTAAGTTATTGAGGAAATGTCAAAAAGATCAAGTACCAAGAGGTGTGATAGCAACAATTGAATAGTGCATCACAGGAGTACAAATGAATTGGGTGAGTTCCTAGTAAACCAGTTCTTGATGGATTGCAGGGAGGCACAATATAAAGGAACATAATTCTATTGTGCATGGCCATTGATATTGGTTACATTAGTGGCTTGGAGGGAGCCGAAAGACACTCAATTTATGGGAGTTATGAAGAAACCATGTTTGGCAACAAAATATGTGAACTTGTGGCATACTATGCACAAGGAAAGATAGTTGGATAATAACATCACTTTCGATGTTTACAAGGATATAAATTCAAAGATAATTTAGGATACACCACACATACTACCGCAATGTTTACAAGGATATAAATTCAAAGATAATTTAGGATACACCACACATACTACCGCAAGTGGTGGAAGCATAAAAGGTGATTGGACGTTTTAAAGAAGAAATACATCATATGTATATCCAAGCCAAGAGGGATCCAGATCAATAGTGGAATATGACTAGATATAGGTTGACAAGAGATGAGGTTGGATATATTATAGAATACTGGAAGGAAGAATGGAAAACCCCAGTACTAGAAACAAAGAAACCATAAACACAAATTCTAGAGAAAAATCCAAAAGAAGAAGAAGAATAGGAAGGACAAGTAAATGGCATAGGATACACATAGAAAATAGTACCATGCCCTAGAGAGAAGAGTAAAGAACATGATAAGGGGAGATCAATACACCAATGCAAGAAGAGGGAAAAATTCAACGAAGTGGCCACTTAGGCCTTGACAGAATATGATATAGAGAAAATAGGAAATTAAGTAAAGGAAGTGACAAATAAATAATTTCATCACATGGCGCATAAACAAGAGGAGATACACACATATTTGCAGGAGCAAATAGATTCATTGCATCAACTCTTGGAAGAAACCAAGATAGCACCAGAGCCAAGGACAAAGGAAGAACATACGAAGAGTAAAATGAATATTACAAAAGCAAGATCGATGACCTCACACCCATCATAAGTATTAGTAGAGAACTAAATGATAAATATATCACCATAGGCTATAGAGTTCCCCTCGACAGAGATGCAAGCACAATAATTAAGTCATATTGACTTAGTCTTGTCGCAACTATCAATGAATTTATTAAAGGGTTTGCAGACAAGTGTTATGTAGGAGATAAATTTTCATGCAGATTCGATGATGATGGAGTTGTCCAAAGTGACAAATGATAAGGAAACATTGCAAATAGAATACAAAAAAGTTATGATGGAGTAGGATGAGGTCTAATAGAAAGAAGAAAGGATACAACAAGAAATCCAAAAGGTCTGTAGAAACATTCTAGAGGTCCTAATGGAAGTAGATGCTCCATTAGAAGAGCAAGTGTCAAATATTAGGGAAGCTATTCATGGCTTCCACACAAATATATTAGAATTAGAAGCACGCTCTACACCAAGCACTCAACTTGATGAAAGGGATAAAAGGGTGAAGACGACGATGAAAACAATGGAAAGTATCAAGAGTTTGGAGGAAGAGTGTGCCAAGTTGTATGAAGAAATCACACAAGTATGGACTCAACTAACAGAAGATGCAAGGTTGTAAGGAATAGAGAAAAAGTTGTAGGCTACGGAGGAGAAGGCACATAATTTTAAAGAGATAATGAGCACTTTGCTACCAATAGAAAATATGGCTACAATCACATAGAATAGGAATATGTACTTAGACATGAACCAAATGAGAGCATAATAACATGCTTGTGCACATAATATATAGATGCTAGAGGAGGAAGTGTTCCAGGTAATAGAGGAACTTGCAGCTGTGCAAGGAATAGTAAAGCATGCAATGCAAGAGAGTGCAGAGAAGTTGAAGATCCACATTACTGCAGAGATAATAGAGGGAATTTTGAAGTAGGAAACACAAGTAAATAAAAATATTGTGACTATAAGAGAAACACTCTAGAAGTTCATTATGATGTGGAAGAAGGCCTGAAGTGGCTCGAGATGAGACACATGTGAGTGTTGGGGGCCAGTTGGAGCAAGACATTTTGGGACCATTTTGGGAATCATGTAGGAGAAAACCACGTGACAAGTTGGTTAAGGAGAAGTGCGCACGAAATAAAGGAAGGAAGTTAGCGCATTTTCAAGGGCCAACACGTGTGAAAGATGGAAGTTAGTTAGAATTCATTAAATATTTTGGTTTATTTTGTAACACGATAAGCCCTAATGTAAATGTATAAATATAAAATGGTTTAAAGTAGAATGTATGTGTGATGAATAAGTGATGCTAAGTTGGATATGAGAGAATGAGCTAAGTGTGCACTGTATGCACGGATGGCAAAGGAATTTTGGGTATAACTGAGATATCATGTATGAGTGCAGTGCACACCTTTTGTAAGAGATGATGCTAAATGATAATATAAGAAGCCTATCATTGTGGATGTATCCCATGTTGGGTGAACCAGATTAAAATATAGTGTCTCTATGTTATGCTGTGATGTGTTTGTTTACTATTCTGATTATTTCATGCACTTAATGTACGTTGGTTATTAAGAATATGTTATATGTTGTTATGGTTCTAGGAACATGATATATGGTATAATTATTGAATGTTAAGTTGAATGGTTATTATGAATGCCTCCTTTCCCTTCATTCTTGTAGAAACTTGGTTCATGGATTCCCCATAGATACCTCGGGTGAGACTTCACCTACTTGCAGGTGATGTCGAAAGGGCCAGTATAATTAGGTTTTTGTTGGTGAATTGATGTTGAACCCTAAGTCTACCCACTGCGCACCAAAAAATGTCTCATGAGGTTTAATAGGAAATGGAAGTATTGGTGCACATTCAAGCATAACTACAAGCACAATATGGTATTGAAGAAACTTAAGTATAACTTTCATCAATTTAATAACCCACCATTAAAATTAAGAATTAAATATTATACTCAAATCAAAAGTTAAACATAATGTTTTCTACCTAACCACAATACCTATCTTAGGTATTAGGATATATGTACATGAACCATTTTTGTGATAACATCAAGCTTTTATAATAGTGCCATATTTTTAAAAAGGACACTTTATTATAATAAGGGCCTCATGATTCCTTTAGTGACTTAAGTATTTAGTTAAGGATTTATAAGGTTTGTTTTTTTGCATCTCTATGGATATAAATAGGGGTATTTTCCCTCTCTTATGTATCTTTATCATTTTGTGAATACAAATTTGTTAACAACAAATTTCTCTTAAGTAGTTAAGTGTGTCCAATATTATTTAACTTTAGACTATTAAAACAATAATTGCATGCATAAGGATCACTGAAAGAAAGACATCCAAAATATACACAATATTTATCCTGGGAACTCTCATGGGGGAGAAAACCCAACAAAGATTCTTCAACAAGTACAATGTCTCTCTCAAGAGAGATCTGAAAAAATATAAGATAAAATAGAAAATCCAATATAGAATAGGGTAGCGCATCACTAGACCAAAATAATCCTCCAACATATAACCAAAACCCTTCACCAGAAAACCCTTCCTTTGTAACTACATCTCCTCCTTATACTTGCACACTTCTTCTTATGTGAGAGAGAATGTGTTGTGTGTTTTCCAAGTGAGGCACCCAACCTATTATAAATATAGGTTGAACCACTCAAAATTAGGTCAGGGTCAACCTGCACACTTTACCCCCTTTTAATTTACAATAGACTTTTGTCAAGGAATAGTAGGGCCGATTTTTACAAAGGTACAATAGGGATGAATTAAAAAATAATATAATATTGTTATTTATGGTTTTGTCTTGGTATAATACAATATGAATATCTTTCGAAGCTACTCAAACTTCAACACTCCCTCCTAGCAAGGAAGGTATGCTTTTGGAACGATCGTCACAATTGCTTTTACACATCTGTACACTTGACAATTGACTTGTTAAATTTCCATGAATATATATTGAAGAAAATTTGTAACCACATCATGCATCCAGGGTCTTATAATACTTATGGGTTTTATTTTATCACGGGGCTTTAACTTTCCAACTCACACAAAATATGACATCTAGTTCGTAAAGAACTAGTAACTCATCAACTCACACAAAATCTGTCATCTAGTTCACAAGGAACTAGTAACCTCTAATTGGAACACAAGGAAACTGGTCCACAATGACTAGTAATCTAATCAAAAGGATTAGGCAATGTAGTTCTCACACACCACCCATCTATCCCAAGGGTAGGAAACACCTCCAACCACACAAGTTGGCCCACCGGCTTGAAAAGGTGGGTAACTAACTAGCCTTGAAGGCATGGAATTTGCTGACCTTGTGTGAGGTCATGTTGACTGGTGCCACATTTAGTAATGTGCATACGAGAATATTTCACTAGAGTAGAAATATATTGGTGTGCCAGAATATTTCAATGAATTATCCCTCTACGTATTAGAATTTTTCACTGCAATAGAAGTAACCTCGCGTACCATCCTATTTCACTGGAGTAGCCCTCTGTGTACCATATTTTTTCACTGGAGTAGCAGTAACTTGGTGTACCATACTATTTCATTGGAGTATCCCTCTGCGAACCATACTTTTTCACTAGAGTAGCAGTAACATGATCATGAATGAATACCCATTTCCACTGTCACACGCTGATGTTGCTGCCCTGGAATCACATCTGTAACTCATCACTCTCTCTTATTAGGGACATCCTTCTGCACCACACCAATCTTGTCTATGAAGTATACAAAATTTAGAGGCTTGGTCAACATGTCTTTTATATTCTCATTTGTAGCAACATAATGGAGCTTCACTTCTCCCCTCTGTACCATATATTTGATATAATCGTACCTGACATTGATATGCTTGGAATTGTCATGGAACATTGGGTTCTTTGTTAACTTCACACAACTATGGTTATCACACCAAATACAAGTCACCTCTAAATTGAGATCAAACAAACTTGGAAGCAGCTTCTGAAGCCACACTCATTCACTGCTAGCTGAATGCACTGCTATATACTCTACTTCAGTTGTACTAACTGCCACACTAGTATTCTTCCTTTTGAACCATGAGATCATTGTTGATCCCATACTAAAGCAACATCCATATGTACTCTTCCAGTATGAAACACTACTGGACCAATATGAATCAGTAAATCATTGCAAGATTATCTCACAATCTAAAGCATATATGAGTCCATAATCAATTGTACCCTTAAAGTGCCTCATCACATGTTTTTCTGCAACCAAGTGAACACTTCTCGGCTCCAACATATATTGAATCAATGTGTTCACCGCAAACCATATATCTGGCCTCGTGTTCATTAAGTACATCAAGGAACCAATCATCTATGTATACATGGTGGCATCCACTATCTCTGAATATGTATCACTAAATTACTTCAGATTTATCACCATCAGTGTAGGCATGACCTTACAATCCATCATTTCAAACCTCTTCAGAATCTCTACAACATATTTTCCTCGGTTAAGGAAAATATCACTCAGTATTTGTCATACCTCTAGACATAAGAACAAATGCATCTGTTAGAGAATAATACTAATGTACCTTGGTGTATTACTTTTCTTAGGCACCTAGACCTTGTTTAATGCATCCCAATGCATTTTTCCTCACTTGATCCAAATTTCTAGAGAGGTTAGGTGACACCTTCCTTGATTTTAGGGAGTTTTCTTTAGTTTAGGGAGTCAAATTTGAGTTATTTAGTTAGAAATCCACTTAATAACTCCTTTCCAACCTCCATGCAAAGTTTAAAAACCTAAAGGAAGGAGAACACACTTCCTCCTTAAATCAAGGAAATTGTCCCTTGATTTTAGGGATTTACCCCCTTTCTTTAGTAAACTTGCATGTTTTTCATGTTAGTTATGGATAACTCGCACTTTTCAGCCTATCATACACATGTTAGGTGTGGGTTAACTATTTTAGAGGTTTAGGAATGTGCTTTAACTAATTTTACACTACTTTTAGTGGCAATTTCTATTATTAGTGACAATATCAATTCCACTCTACATATTGGATTGATCTCATTGTAATTTTGAACATATTGTGAATAAATTCATTCTTGTGGAGTAAATTATTCTCTATATCTCTCTTATTTGTTTATTTTCAAATTCATTGGATTAGTATTATTTTTCTCATCAAATTCTAGATCTCTTGGGTCTCAGAATTTTACATGGTATCAGAGCCTCAGGAAATTTGAGGGAGAGGTATACTAGTTTTATTTGCATGTGAAAGATCATCAAAGGAGGCAGAAAAAATCAATGGATCAACAAATTCATCCCAAGCATGTTTTCCTAAATCCATGAACAACTACTTTGAATGGAAAGCTGATATCACCCTTGCTCTCCGAAGCAAAGGTCTCTACCGGATAACAATGGGTACGGAAGTTGAGCTGTGGAGAAGGAAAAGTATTTCAATACAATGGATGAATAATTTGGGCTGATATGTCTCTCCATATCAGTATACTTGATGTTCCATGTCGACACCACATCATCCCCCAATAGGGACTGGACCAAGTTGGAAGAGTTGTTTGGTAAACATGATGAACTTCGAGCCTACAGTTTGGAGAATGAGCTCATAGGTTTGAATCTGTCAAAATTTGATTATTTGCAAGAGTATTTTACAAAATTTAAATATCTTTTAGTTCATCTTAAATATTGAAAAGTAGTGAAAAAATATGAGCAACTCATCCTTTCCATTCTCTCAAAACTAGGTCCTGATTATTCAGTTATTGTTTCCTCGTTTCATGCTTCAAAATTAACAACTCCGAAGTGGAAAATGCACTCTTTAGATGATTATATTGAAGCACTAACACAAGAAAAGGAAAAATTAGTTTCCATGGGCTCCATAAAAGGTTCTATAGATCATTATCTTGCATCAAACTAAGTAAGCAAACTGAATTTCAAAGATTAGAAAAAGGGGAATGACAAAAACCCTGATGCTAGAAAGGAAAAGTTATCAAAACCGACGGATGAATCTTCTTCAGATCACAAAGGGAAGAAGAAAGAGGAAAGATATAAATGAATTTGTTATCAAAAATTTTATCATCCTGAACATTATTGTATGAGGAAAACTATAGATGATATGGTGAAGATGCTACAACAAAGAAATCTCATGGTCCCGACAAACGCAAGGAAGAAGGATGAAGAAAAATTGATCGAAGGAAGAGGAAAATATCACGATGGTCACGCTTTGATGGCTGTCACATCCTCCCCATCCACTTGGATCCTTGATTCAGGTGCTTCTAATCATATGGCTACAAAGAAAGAATCATTCTTGTCCATCGAAGAGTGCACATGAACATCTATTCTCATGGGAGATGACACACCGATTGAAGTATGTGGTAACGACATAGTTTCTTTGGAAGGGGGATATTTTGATAATGTGTTGAATGTCCCCTCATTTTCCATGAACTTGTTTTCCATATATCATATCACACATTCAGGTTCCAAAAAAAGGTTGAATTCTACCCGGATTCAGTGGAGATTTCAAACCTAAAAACATGGTCTCGGGTAGCTCACACTGTTTCATATCATCACTCTAGGTTGTATTCCTTCTCTCATTTCATTCCCAAATTTGTATGTAGAACATTTTTGAATCATACTAATTAAGATATCATGTTATGGAATGAGATATTTGGGCATTGTAATTACAAGTACTTTCGAAGTGTGAAGTTTGAAGAGGGTCCACTACATGCAGTTTTGGATTAGCATGCCAAGGATTTTTTGGACGAAACAATTGAACAAGGTTTTGGTGATCATTCGAGAACTTCAGATAATGATTATTAGCAGGTATTTTGATCAAATTCATAGGTTTATGATCACATCATGGCTACTTTGGATCCTCTACCAGTTTGGGCCAAAAAGACTTTGCATGATGACGGTGAACTAGTCGGCAATCCGACGGATACAAGGAGGACTAGATCACAGGTTTTTGAGGCCCCCACTGGATTAGCTGCCAAAGAGAAGTTGATTCCCATACATTTATATATGTCACTTGCAACAAATCCACATTCATATACAGAGGCCATGGTAAACCCCTTCTGGGAAGCTGCTATGGATGAGGAGTACAATGCTCTCATAGAGAACCAAACTTGGGATTTGGTTCTACTTCTAAAAGGAAGAAAGCTTGTTCGATGCAGATGGATATTTCAGACAAAGAAGGATGAAAATGGTGAGATCGGTAAGTATAAATATCGTCTTGTTGTTAAATTTTACTCTCAGGTACATGGCATTGATAATATTGAGACATTTGCACCAGTTGCAAAAATGGATTCCATCAAGCTAGCTTTGGCCATTGCGGCTTCTCAACACTGGAAAGTATGTTAAATTCTGAGATCAGAGAGATCTATAATTCAATGAGAAAAATAATACTAATCCAATGAATTTGAAAATAAATAAAGAAGAGAGAGATAGAGAATAATTACTCCACAAGAATGAATGTATTCACAATATGTTCAAAATTACAATGATATCAATCCAATATGTTGAGAGGAATTGATCTTATTACTAATAATAGAAACTGCCACTAAAAATAGTGTAAAAATAGCTAAAGCACATGCCTAAACCTCTAAAATAGTTATCCCACACCTAACATGAGTATGATAGGATGAAAAGTGCGAGTTATCTATAACTGACATGCAAAAAATGCAAGTTTACTGAAGAAAGGGGGTAAATCCCTAAAATCAAGGGACAATTTTCTTGATTTAAGGAGGAAGTGCGCTCTCCTTCCTTTAGGTTTTAAAAATTGCATGGAGGTTTTAAATTATTTATTAAGTGGAGTTATAACTAAAGAACTCAAATTTAACTCCTAAACTTAAGGAAAACTTTGTAAAATCAAGGAAGGTGTCTCCTACCCTCTCTAGAATGTTGAATCAAGTGAGAAAAAATGCATTGGGATGGATTAACCAAGATCTAGGGGCCTAAGACAAATAATACACCAAGGGAAGTTAGGATTATTCTATGACAACATCATACCCAGGTATTTCATCTCGAACTTTGTAGCAAGATTCCTCTCACTCTCAGTGATGAGCTTCTCATCTCCTATTAGAAACATGTCATCCACATACAACAGTGATATCCTTGGTCCACCATCCACAACCTTGAATTATAGGTTGGAATGTTCTTTACTCTTGGTAAATCCCAAGATCATCAGGAAGCTGTCAATTCTACCATACCATGCTTTGGGTGCTTACATCAATTCGTACAAGGATTTCTTCAATCTGCACACATGTGTTTGACTGTCATGTGTCTCAAAACCTTGTAGCTGATCAACATATACTTCCTCTTCTATTACACCATTTGGAAAATTTGTCTTCATGTCCATATGGTGTACCTTCCACTTCATCACTACATCTATCATGAGTATAGCTCTGGTCGAAGTGTATCTTGCCAGAGGAGCAAATGTATCCTCATAGTCTATTCCTTCTTTCTAGGAGAAACTACGTGCCACAAATATTTCCTTATACTTCTCAATACTTCCATATGATGAATACTTCATCTTGTAAATCCACTTGGAAGTTACCACTATATTCTCTTTCGGTCTTGGAACCACATCCCAAAAATCATTCTTTACAATCTACTAGTAATCTTCAACCATGGAATCCTTCCATTCTTTCTTCTCTGCAACCTCTTTATAGCTAGTAGGATCAACATCAATAATGTCACTTAACAATGCCACATAAGTAGAATATGGTCATGGTTTCTTGATTTGTATAAAGGATCAACATGGAGATCCATACTTCTCTACATCCCGAATAATTTCTCGAGCCCAAGTTGGTCTTCTTTTCTTGGTAATCACCTCTCGAGATGAATCTGCACATCTCTGTGGTTATTCCATATCATAATCTTCTAATACAACATCATCGCATGCATCTGTACCTATAACTCTGGGAGCTTCACTCTCCTCATCATGGATCTCATCTATATGATGTTTCCTTGATCTATATAAGGCTTCATCTTCATCAAAGGTGACATCTCTTCTAGTCTCAATCTGACAGTGACCAAGGATGTAAACTATATATTCCTTCAATGTCTCACTATATCCAACAAATATTCCCTTCTTCCCTGAAGGGTCCAAATTCAATCTCTTGTCCTTGGGGACATGCACATACACTGGATAGACAAATATCCTCAGGTGTTTGACCTCTGTATTTTCACCTGTGAACATGTCTTCTGGTGTCTTGTTTCTAAGTACACGATGGGGACTTCAGTTATGCACATATACTGCAGTCCTAGCTGCTTCTTCCCATAGATGCATCGACAAGTCTTGATCATGAATCATGGCCTTTACTTATTCCATGATTGTACGATTATTTCTTTCTGCCACACCATTCTGGTGAGTATTGTAGGGAGTAGAGAGATCCCTCTTAATCTCAACTTCCTTGCAGAATTCCTTGAATTCATCTGATGTGAATTCTCCTCCATTATCTGACCTTAATATATTTATATTCTTCTCATATAGGTTTTCAACAAGTCCCTTGAATTATTTAACCTTGTTGAATACTTCACTCTTAGATTTCAAAAAATAAATCGAATTTTTATGTGAGAAATCATCAATAAATGAAACATAGTATACATACCCTCTAAGTGAACTGGTTGTCATTGGTCCACACATGTATCAATTTATAATGTCCAAGAATCCTTTGGATTTGCTATCACTATTTGGAAATGGTTTCTTTACATTCTTTCCTTGTGCACATCCCTTGCATATTCCTTCATGATTCACTTGGATTTCTGGAAAACCTATCACCATATTGCTTACGATCAGTAGGGATTTATAATGTATGTGAGAAAATATTCTATGCCATAGTTCACTTGGAGTGATTTTAATGTGTAATAATGCTGAAACTGAATGTCCCTTTAACTTGTATAGGCCTCCTTCTTAGACACCAATCACTACAACATCATCAATACATTTTCCTCTTAGCCACATGAGGACTTCACCATCAATAAAGGAAACTTTGAATCCTTTCTCATCCAAAGATGAGATGGAAAGGAGATTCTGCTTCAAACTAGGTACATACAAAACATCCTTCATCTTCATAGGTTTTCCTGAATCTAACTTTTAGGATGTTTCTCCTACTCCTTTAATGTGGTATTGATAGTCATCATCGAGCTTCACCTTGTGAGGTGAATATTTCTGAACTGAATCTGAGAGATATTCCTGGTAACCAGTCATCTGCTTAGAATCACCACTATCAATAAGCCATGTGTCACTTCCATGAGTGAAAGTACCTGTAAGAGTTGATATCAATACATATTATTCACTTGAGTCTTCTTCTTTGGTTTTCTCATGATCAAGTTCGTCATCTTCTGCAACATGAGCATGATGTATTTTATACTTTCCTTTTCTAACTTGACCTTTAGAGTTGGGAAAATTAATGGAAATGTGTCCCATCTTCTGATAGATGAAGCATCTTTAATTTTAGAAATCCTTCTTAAAATTGTGTGTCTTTTGTAATCCATGAGGCTTCTTGTGTGAATGAGATTCCTTCTTTCTCTTTCCTTTTGTAGCATGAGCTCATAGAGCTTGATTTTTTTTCATCACCTAGATTCTCTTCTCTTACTACTAATCTGGCTTATTCCTTAGTACAATCCTCCCATAGTATGATAAACCTTGTTATCTTTCTTCTCAAACATATACCCTAAATGAATGATTCCCAAGATATGGGGAGACCATTCAATGTAGTCATCATCAATTCAGATTCTTCGATTGTGTCTCCAATGTACTCAAGATATTATTTGATTTGAGACACCTTTGTGAAGTATTATTGGATAGTTTTTGAACTCTACATCTTCACATTCTTGAGTTGATTACTCAAGGTCATCTTCCGGTTGATATTCTTGCCTTAATACAATGGGGATAAGGCATCAAACATTGGCTTGGGAGTTGTCAATGATGAGACGTGGGGGATCAAATGATCCTTGATAGAATCAATAATGACTCTCTTTTCCTTAACTAGGTTCTTTTTGTACTTTGGTTTGGCCTCATCTTCATCTTGTTTTGGAAATTATTCTTTTACGAAATATTATAGATCATTCTCTTCTAGAATGAGCATCACTATGTACTTCCATGCTCAGAAGTTATCAACACCTTCAATATTCTCATCAAGATTGGTACTAGGTGCCATATTTTCCTTGAACATAAATATAATAAGAGAGATAAATTTTTTCAAAGAATGGTTTTGTGCTTACCAAAGCATGTTATGCCAAGGTGATCAGTTCTAGCTTCAATCTGCAATTGCCAAGATGACTTTGAGCTAGGGTTTATGAGGAAACCCTAATTTCTCAAAATGAAAATTTTGGAATTATGCTTCGAGGGAAAGGTGAACCCTCATTAGGAGAGTTCCTTGGTGGTTTTACTTTGACCAACGTCCTCCAGAAAGTGGGAGAAATCACCTTCTAGGGTTTTGTGCAGTTGCTGGCAGTTGCAACACTAGTTGCAAATTTCAAAACCTTGTCAAACTGAGAATATATACCCAAGGAAAGATATTCTATGGTTAGGAGAGTATTCCTATGGTATTAGGTTCCCCAATGAGTTCCTTCTAGACTGTGAAAATGACTTCTTTCAGGCCCACTCTGATACCATGTTAAAATTTCTCTTAAGAAATTAAGTGCGTTCAATATTTTTTAACTTTAGACTATTAAAACAATAACTGCATGCATAAGGATCAATGAAAGAAAGACATCCACAATATACACAATATTTATACTAAGAAACCATCATGGGGGAGAAAACTGAACAAAGCTTCTTCAATATAGATTCTTCAACAAGTACATTGTATCTCTCAAGAGAGATCTCACCAAACAAAAGATAAACCATAAAACCCTAACCAGAATAGGGTAGCGCACCACTAGACCAAGATAGTCCTCCAAAAGATAACCAAAACCCTTCACCAGAACACCCTTCCTCTGTAACTGTGTCTCCTCCTTAGACTTGCACACTTCTTCTTGTGTGAGAGAGATTGTGTTGTTTGTTCTCCAAGTGAGGCACCTAACCTCTTATAAATATAGGTTGAGCCACCCATAATTAGGTTAGAGTCAACCAAGACACTTTACCCCCTTTTAATTTACAATTGAATTTTTTCAAGGCACAATAGGGCTGAATTTTACAAAGGCACAATAGGGCTGGATTAATAAATAATACAACATTTTTCTTTAGGGTTTTGTTCTGGTCTAATACAATATGAATAAAATAATAATATCTTCCGAAGCTACTCAAAATTCAACAAAATCAACCATTTTTTTGTATTTCTTGGAGAAGTATTCCTCCATTACTCAAATTTTCAAGTGATATCCACCCATGGGTGTGTATGTACCCCTATATGTTTTTACCTATTTATTGTTATTATTTTTTATTATCCACTTATGTCTCAATAGTGGCCACACTTAGTTACCATGTCATTGCAAGTTGGTATAAGACCTCAGTCAATTTTCACTCTCATTTTTACTAATAGAAAAAATTCCAAGGACTAGCTCCCAAGCTTAAATGACTAAGGAAGATCTAGAAGAAGCTTTTGTGAAATTCATGGATGAAATGAATTAGTTTATGTAAGGAAAAGGAGTCCCTAAATTTGAACCATGTTACTATAACCCAATATTTCATGATGAAGAAGAGGAGGTAAACCCTTGGAGAATAAAAGGGTGACACCCATTTGGGGTCATCATCATTGCCTTTTCCATGGAAATTTTAGAGACCTACTTATGATCTCTAGATGAATATAATGAAATACAACATTTTTAGTGAAGTCAAAGTGCATAGATAGTTAAGCACAATTAAGCTTGTGTTAAAGGTGTAACAAATGTATGACCAAGAGGATAAATTGAATGTTGTGCTCCAACATCTCGATAAAATAACTCAAACTTGGGGAGAAATATGGATTAATAAAAACCCTGGAGGGGATTTTTGTTGGAATACTGAGAGGGGGGTGAATCAGTATTATGCAATTTTTACCACTTTTACCCAGAATATGTAAACATCAATTTATCTACAGTATATTACTTACGATTGAATTCAATATATTTTGAACAATGCCATTCAACAACACATAACCTCATATACATAGCACACAAGAATTTTAAGTGGAAACCTAAATGGGAGAAAACCACAGAATTATTTCTTATATATCAGAAGATTACATTCATAGGAAGAAACAACTTTAAAAATTCTCCAAAACCAACTAGAAGGAGGCACCAACCCCCTGTTTACTAGCTCCAACCTAAAGGAAGATACAAATCCCTAGATTCTCCACCTCCAACTAAAAGGAGGCTCCAACCCACTGATTTACAGGCTCCAAACTGAAGGAATCTATGACTCCCTGTATTCTCTAGCACCAAATGGAAGGAGGATGCAACCCTCATTCCTTCGCCCTTCCTTCCTCCCTGAAATATAAATGGAGACTCAATATGTCACTGAAATTGTCACTGATAATAAACCTGTCACTTCCACTATCACTAGTAATCAACCTGTCACTACCAATGTCACTGATATTGACACATCATCATCATCAAAACCAGATTCATTCACATGAACCATATGTCAATATCACAAAGAAAATTTCTCAAACATATCGCCAATATATGCCTCAAACCATATTCCAAAGATGTGCCTCAAGAAAGTTCCATAAAATCCATGATAAACAATAAACCATGTACCAGAAATATACGTCAAATCATATGACCAATATCACCAACATATGTCTCTAGCCATGTGCCAAAGACTCTCCAAGATATTCCTCAAGTATATACCATAAATCAAGATATAACCATCAAAAACACATATAAGGCATACCTTTAATCATGTAATCAACCTGGTGCATAAGATCAAAACCAGTGAACCTTCCTCAAATTATACATCAAGATGATAACATCTTCATTGACCTTTCCTTTGGCCTCACTGGACAAAATTTGGAAACTAGTGGTGTCTCGCTTGACGAGTATTTTGCAACCCATGAGGGCATCACTGGACACCTTCTATCTGGCCCACAAAGGCCTT
>ML783299.1:64767-85934 GCA_009831015.1 Picea engelmannii
TGGAGGAGATCTGAATTGTTCATAAACCGGGATGCCTGTCAGTATATCATTAACTCCGTAGGATAGCCACTCTAGAGGATTTGAAGCTTGGTTCTTCGAAAATCCCCGAAGCCCGGAGTAACGGAGAGGATCTCAACCATCCATCGTTTGGGGATGCATGCCGGGCGATCTGTTACTTTGGAGGATAGCCCCTTCAGAGAAAAAGTGGAACAAGAATTCTTGAAGGCTCAGAGCCCGGAGTTCACCCAAGCCGTCGATCTCAGAGGACAGGTGTCAAAATATCTATCACTCCGGAGGAAGGCTCATTACGAGAGTTGAGAACCCCCAAAGGCCAAAGCGCCATAGTTCATCGTAACCGTTAGTAGTGGAGGACGCGTGTTAGGAGATCTGATACTCCAGAAGGATTTCACTTCGGATAGTTTTGTGTGTGAAGACTCAGGAACTGCCAAAGCTCAGAGTCCCAAAGTGATTTGGATATGCAGATTCTATGAGGACACATGGCGTCAGATTGTGAACTTCAAATATTTTCCACTCCAGAGGATTTGCGTGGTGGTTGTTCGAAATTTCCCGAAGTGTTGGAGCCCGAAATTGTTGTGGGTCGTTGATCTTAAAGGATAAGTGTGCACCATTGATTAGAAAGGGGACACATGGAAGACGAAGGTCCATTCTGTTAGAAAAACACTTAGGAGGATTTGTGGAGTGTGCATGCAGATTCAGCCGAAGCCCAAATTTTTGAAGGAAGAGACTGGGCTGTAGATCTCAATGAGGAACAAGGACCGTTGATCCTATTTTTGTAGTTCCAGAGGATTGTGCCTCCGGAAGAATTGGCTGCAACATGAGGTGAGAGTGCCAAAAGAGCTTTGATAATCCCTAACTTGCAACCCAAATCTCGGATTTGAGCCTGGTAGTAGTCATTAGAACGCTACAGGTAAGTAGAAGAGGATGAAGACCTTAGACAGAGGATTTGAGATGTTAAGGAGAGAGACATTTTTTATGCCCCATCCCTAGGAAATATACTCAGGGGTTGGGTGTGTTACAAATGTGTATCAGAGCATGGTTACAACAATTGGCCTGCTTGGGCTCATGGACGAGTCACTTAAAAACCATGTTTAAAGAATTCTTAAGGGTGACACCCTACCTCACCTCTTTCCTAAAGAGTCTGGTTAAAACTTTTACTGAAGAAAATAATGAAAAATTTCTACTGTGTGTGTAATTAAGAAATATGAACTGTGTGTTGTTCATGAACTAATAAACTATTAGCTAACAACAAGTGTTTTTTCATCACTCAAGCAGTCGATAAATCGTGGGAAAATTCCAAGTATAAAGGATGGTGACGTGCCATGAAGTGGGGGATGGATCCCACAATAGAGATGAAAAATCTAATGAAAGAAGGGTGGTGGAAACCCCTCCATATCTGGCTGAAACTGTAAGAAGCCTCATGGATGAATTACAAAGTTACAAGGTGGACAACAAGAGATTGATAAAGAAGAAATAAAAACAAACGGAAATCAATGCAGTCTTGCTGCAGAGCTTATCCGACATATAGAGGCAGCTACATCATGGACCTACAACCACTCATGTGGATCAACGACATACGAAGAGAAGTCAAAGTCCACCTGAAATACGAAAATGTGGTCCCATAAGTGGCCACACTGGGAGAAGTAACTCGAGGATGGCCCAACCTAGAGGCAGGGGACACTCATCGGGAGAGTCCTCTATAAGGAAACTGACAACTTTTAAGGATATTCTAGTAGCAAAACTAGTTCACATTCTCAAAAGAAAGGAAATAAGAAAAATCATTCCAAAAGTCGTGATCCTGAAGAGTTTAAGAAAGCCAAACCATCCTCTTTTGATGGAGATATTAAGAAAGGGGAAGAGGTAGAAGCTTGGATGCTTAGTTTAAATAAGTACTTGAGATTCCATGACTACTATGAAAACTTGAAGACTTTGTTGGCCCTTAACCAAGTTTTGAGGATCCTTGGTCATGTTTGACTTACTTTTGGGACTTTGACAGGCTGTCGAAGGCGGAGCACAAGTCGAAGAGGAGATCACGGGATCTCATCCCCTTTTTGGGGATTTTTGGGTTTTGGGCTTATGTAATAGGTATGCGGATGTCGGCCCATGGGTTTACCCATGCTTAGGCCCATTTTGTAATGTATAAATAGATATCTAGGCGATGTAAGAAGGAAGTAGACCTAGTAGAATCTGCTTAGTGCAGAGCTAGAGGCTTTGTGCATACTATGTGTTAAGGCTTGCAGAGATAAGTGCAAGTGATTGTAAGAAGCTTGTGTGCATACTATGTAAGAGGGATTTGTGCAGTGACCTAGCTTGGGGAAGGAGGATCTAGTGAAGTGTGTGCGGATCTCCTGGCCTATGCGGAGTAGGATTTTAAGTCTCTGTGCATGTAGTTGATTGACCGAATATAATAAAAGAGAAAAAGAGTTGTTGGACGTAGCCCTAGGCTGGGGGTGAACCACGTATATGTTGTGTTATGGTTTCTTTGTGCTTTATGGTTGTTTTATTGTTGATGTGATTAATGCTTAGTGCACTAATATATGTTTAGATGCATTTGATATAGTAGCTTAGTGCTTAATAATATGGATGAATAGTAGATCTAATCCCTTATGCTAATGCATCTATATGTTAGATCTAGATGAATATTGCACTGCTCTGTAATTATGGTTTTCTTTGCGAAGTAAATATTGTGAACTATAACTGCTAAGTGCTCTGTTAAGGTGTTGTAATCACAGATCGGTGTCCCAGCTAAGGTTGTAGACATCTTAGTCCTGCAAACACCCTTGCCTCTACCTCGAGTGAGACTTCATATGCTTCGCAGGTGTTGTTGAAAGGGCTGGTAGTTAGGGCTTTGTTGGTGTGCTCTTGAGCATTGAACCTTGGGTCTGCCCCTTTGTGTCAGCAAATGGTTCCATTGTTGGGACCTGAAACTATGATTGTTGGGAACTGAAGAAAATAAAGCTTTGTGTATATATCTGTTGCTTTAGTGTGCAATAGTCTACTTGACTTGTGAAGCTCTGTGCTAAGGAGAAAAGTTAGATCTGAAGAAAAGAGGTAAGATCTTAAAGCTTTGTGCTTTGTTAAAGGTAAGAACAGTGAAAAGTTTTGATTAAAAAAGGTAAGATAAGTGGAAATTTTTGTTTCAAAAGTATGGATCTAGGTATGTTTGATAAATTTTGTCCTAGCTTGAAAAATAGGGAACAACCAGATGAAAGAAGGTTTGATATGAGTAAATCTGATAGAAATAATGAAAGATATGTCATTCATATGCATAGAAAGAATGTTTGGACTAACAAATGGATGCAGAACCCTAGAAAGAATTTTTTTGCATGTTAGCTACTATGATCCTAGTGCACAGTACAAGAAAGGTTGGGGATCATTTAAAAGAAAGAGAGGATTAACCCTTTGTTATAATTGCAGAAGACCGGGACATATTGCTAAGGAATGCCCTGGTAAAAGACCTAGTTGTCTTTGTTGTCAAGTTGTGGACCATGAAGTTTTGGATTTCCCTAGAATGATTGCTAAGCTTGAAAGAATGAATATGAGACAAGAAAACCCTAAGAAAGGTCAAGGAACTGAAACCACAATAGAACCCCAGAAAGAATCATAGACTATATTACTGCAAATGAAAGAAACCATGAATGATCACCGAAATATCAATTTATCAGAGATCTTAAAAGAAAAAGAATTCATAGAAACAAGAATAGGAGACTTCGACATTGACTGTGTTTTGGATGAGGAAACACAGGTGAATATCATGACAGAAGGAACTTGGGAAATTTTGGGAAAGCCTGCTATGATTCCTTCATTAGGAGGAATAAGATTATTCAGAGGAAAACTGATAAACCTATGTGGAAGACTCACCCAGATATCTATGAATGCTCATGGAACTTCGACAGAGGAAGATTTTGAGGTTGTTAAATTTATTGAGAATAGTGCCCCATTCACTATGTTACTAGGAAAAACTTGGATTGAGAAGGATCAGGCCAGAAGAAAAGAAGATGAAGTCTTAGAACAAAAGAAGCAAGAATTAAAAGATTTAATGACTAGGAGGATAATGCACTTGATTGAAGAACATGCGAATAGATCAAAGCTATTTAGAACTAGAAACTTGGATGTCGAAGTTGAAAGAACACAAGAAGACTCACTGAAGAGTGGATCACCTACCCTAGAAAGAGAAGAAGTATTACTCTCTAACCCTATGAAAGAATCTCAACAACACAAAGTTACTATGCCAAAAGGAGATAGGAATAAGAATGGAAAGAGGAATATTGAGACAAAGATCATAGGGAAGAAGGATAGAAAGCTTAGTAAGAAGAGAGTAAAGATAGAAAAATTGCAGAAGGTTCTAAAGGAAACTTCGCAGAAGGAAGGTTTGCAAAACTGGAACTTCATCGAGATACTAGAACAACGCAACATGGCACTTTGCCATGGTGAAGCAATATAGTTGTTGAAAGCATTATAACCATTAGATCGACGCCCCAAACAGTTAGAAAAACAGTTATGGCCAGAAATATCGCCATCAGGCCATTGGGACCACGCTGCAACGGAAAGAACCGCAATGATGAAATCCTCTCATCCATTGGAGAGATCCGTTACACCATTGTCTACTTATTGCATCCACTGTTGCACCGAAAACACTTTTTCCAATTGTATCCTAGCCAACTCATTACTACTGCATTGTGTTTATTGAGATCGACACCTATTCTATTGCTTTGAGCACCCATTCATCCACTTGAGTTATCCGATCTAAGAGTGAATGTCGGACGAGCTCAGAGCCGAAGAGAAATTCGTTGAAGAAGTTCTAATCGACCTTATGGCTGAGAAGGTGATGTCCATCGAAGATCAAGCTTCATCGACGAGAGGAGTGCAAGCCTCCCTGCCGACTGCTCACAGATCTAGACCATCCCGACCTGCAGGAGAGAAAACAACCAAGCATCGAGATGATTTGGAAAATGCGAAGTTAATCCTGACTATCCTGCCTGACTACATCCCACCTTTGGCCAACATGGTGAATCGTGAGAGTGTCCCAAGAGACTTTGATTACACCATGGTTATTGCATACCTCCCGAAGGGGATACGTGCAGTTAGAACACAACAGGATAAGATCACGACGTTGATGTTCAACGAATTCAACCTAGGGGACCGTAAGAACTACAACATGCTCACTCCTTACAAGTATTTGACCAGGATGAAGGGGAAGAATTAAAAAATTATCCCCCAGTCATGAACTATGACCCTCGTGCAGTCCACCCTCTTGAATGTGATGAAGATTCCATACTTTGGAAGGCACTAGAAGGTTAACGTGTGTGTTAATCTCCTGCTATTATGTTACCATGGTGGCTATCTATGGATAGACAGATGCATCACAGTTGATCTGACGCTGATCCATAGGATCACCAGATTGAGCATGTAGGGACTCGACCCACAGGAATTCTACCCAGGGAAGGCTATAGATCACGCATAGGCACAGAAGATCAATAAGACATATGATGATGTAGAAAAGGAGACGCGAGGCTATAAGGTAGCTTCCATCCAGAATGGCAGAGTCTGCTTGGCCTACCAGCTGATCGCAGGAAAGCTCGTGAGAAAGAACAAACCTACATATGTCATAGGATTCATTGTTGACCTTGCCGAGAAATGTGTAGAAGGACTCCAAATGAACTAGGTGAAGTACCTAGTCAACCAACTGGAATTGGATTGTCCTGAAGCTCAGGATTAGGGCTATGAGTTCCACTTTAGCTGGTCCCTGATCCTCATAGAATTTACTACTTGGGATATGCTGGAAGGTGCGACCTTCCTAGACATTGAGCCATTCGAGTCACTCGCTGCGAAGTTCACCACACTCTAGTACTCGAGCGATATGGGAAAAAAGTGGCAGTCGAACGTAGTATTCCACATGTACTATCTCCCATTGAAGAGGGATATTGTGGTTGTCCCTTGCATGACGTTGAACACCATGCACCAGTTCAGACCTCTCATGAAGTTTCACGTAGATCGACACTTCATCTATATCACTGTGCACACAGACGAACATAAGGAAGAGCTTCAATCATACTATAAGCTCACAGAGGAGGAACTTGAAGAGATAACTAAGGACTGGTCTGCAGAGCTCCTTATCCCTGCTGACCCTGCAGAAATGTCTGATCCCGAACTAATTTCTAGCTTGGAGGCCACTCATAAAGAACACAACACACCTGGAACAAATAGAAGGAAGAATACCGAAGAAGTACAAAACTTGAGCAGTGCATCAGATGAAACCGCTTCAATATCACCTGGATGAGGAGGTGATGACAAAGTAGATAGAGAAGAGACCAATGGAAAAGAACATAAATAGAAGCAAGGCGAAGTAACAACTCCTAGGGATTCTGTTGATGAGGTTGGTCCCTTGAAGAAGAGAAAGGCTTCCCCCACGAAACCTACCTCACGGAAGAAGTCAAGAGCGAGAAAAACCACAATGTGAACCATGCTCATGGTTGATGACTTCGACTTCATCATCACAAAAGTAGCAGATGCCTTGTAGGATGTCTTGCAGAAACATGAAGCCAAGAAGGAGGAGATGTACGATAAAATCAAGGTTAAACTCAGAGGGGTACAACAAGCCCTTCATAAGCACCAGAGTTGGGAGATGAGCCTACCCAACTCTACAAACTAGTTGATGCGACCGAATATCACCTTTGTCGCACAGAGGAAGAAACATAACAGGCCAAAGAGGCCCTAAAGAAAGTGAAAAAATTAGTCAGAGAGAAACGCCGATTTGCACAACAAGAGAAGGTTTATCTCCAAACAAAGTTTGAGGAGGAGAAAGCACATATTCGGCAAGAGAAAGAGAAGTTTCTCACAAAGCAGCTCAGAGTCAAAGAAGCAGTTAGCAGAGCACTTCACTCTGTGACAGGCTTCGAGAAAAAAATGGAAGAACCAGTAGAGCATCAAGTAGCATAGCTTACGGAAGATATCCAACAACTTCAATAGAGAATCCTAGACCTCGACCTATGAACAATACCAAGTACCCCGCAGGATGTGCGAGATCAAAGAGAAGCAACTACTCGAAGCATAGTTGAGAGAATCAAGGCCCTTGCCATGGAATGTAAAAAACTAAGTGATCGTAGTGCCTAGACTTATGAGAGACTCAATGAGGATCCTAAATTGAAGGCACTGGATTCACAGCTCCAGGAGGAAAAGTAGAAAGAAGAAATAGTACAGGCGCAGTTGAAGCCCCTGTCAGCAGTCGAGAGGATGAAGCAATCCCAAGAACAACACACTGCTCAATAGAAGGTCCACACCATTTAGAGCAAAGTCATGGAAGTGACTCAGAGGCTCCAACCAATCCAGGACGAGGCTTGCCAACTATTCATGGAGATTGAAGGTCGAGGAGAAGAACTAGAACAAGTCATCACTATAGATGAACAACTCTTAGAGGGACCTGTCAATGAAGCAATTATACAAGAGTTCACCGAGAAGGAGGCCTTGGTGCAACAACATGTCAAAGCAGCTCGAGCCAAGCTTGAGGATTTTGAAGTAGAGCTACCCAGATCTTAGTGACTCGGGACGAGTCATAAGTGAGTGTTGGGAGCTTGTTGGCCCTTGACCAAGTTTTGAGGATCCTTTGTCATGTTTGACCTACTTTTGGGACTTCAACAGGCAGTCGAAGGAGGAGCACAAGTCGAAGCGAAGATCACAGGATCTTGGCCCCTTTTTAGGGATTTTTGGGTTTTGGGCTTATGTAATGGGTATGGGGATGTCAGCCCATGGGTTTACCCATGTTTAGGCCCATTTTGTAATGTATAAATAGATATCTAGGTGATGTAAGAAGGAAGTAGACCTAGTAGAATCTGCTTAGTGCAGAGATAGAGGCTTTGTGCATACTATGTGTTAAGGATTGCAGAGCTAAGTGCAAGTGATTGTAAGAAGTTTGTGTCCAGACTGTGTAAGAAGGCTTTGTGCAGTGACCTAGCTCGGGGAAGGAGGATCTAGCGAAGTGTGTGCGAATATGCTGGTCTATGCGGAGTAGGATTTTGAGGCTCTGTGCATGTAGTTGATTGACCGAAGATACTAAAAGAGAAGAAGAGTTGGTGGACGTAGCCCCAGGCTGGGGGTGAACCATGTATATGCTGTGTTATGGTTCCTTTGTTATTTATGGTTGTTTTATTGTTGATGTGATTAATGCTTAGTGAAATTATATATGTTTAGATGCATTCTATATAGTAGCTTAGTGCTTAATAATATGGATGAATACTAGATCTGATCCCTTATGCTAAGTGCATCTATATGTTAGACATGGACGAATATTGCATTGCTCTATAATTAGGGTTTTCTCTGCGAAGTGAATACTATGAACTATAACTGCTAAGTGCTATGTTAAGGTGTTGTAATCACAGATTGGTGTCCTAGCTAAGGTTGCGGACATCTGATTCCTGCAACCACCCCTACCTCTACCTCGAGTGACACTTCATCTGCTTCGCAGGTGTTTCTGAAAGGGCCGGTAGTTAGGGCTTTGTTGGTGTGCTCTTGAGCGTTGAACCCTGGGTCTACCCCTGTGTTCCAACAGGCTCGAATAGCCATCTTCAACCTAAGTGGAAAGGATTCCATTTGGTGGGAAGACCTTAGGAATGTGAAAGGAATCCATGCAAAGGATTTATCATGGAAACAGTTTGAGAAATACTTCAATAAGAAGTATCCGCCAGAGAAATACTTTGATGGGAAACTAAGGATTTATATGAACTTAGGATGGGACAACTCACCATAGAGGAATATGTCAATAAATTCATTGAGCTGATAAGGTGTGTACCCTACACAAAATATGAAAAGGTAAAAGTGCAGCGATTTATCAGTGGGTTACCTCAATCCTACCGGGACAGGATTGAGTTTGATGAGCCAAAGACCCTAGAAGATACTATATGGAAGGAAAGGTACTATTATGAACAGTTCGAGAAGCAGACAAAACCTCGCGAGGACTGGAAAAAAAAGAGTAGTTCGAGATTTAAGAACTATGGGAAGAAATCTAGGATGAGCCTTCCTACTAAATGTGTGTATAAATAGAATTTCCCCTCCCAGAGTGGAAATAAACCTTTTGGATAAACCTCAGGAAAGACTGATAACCGAAAGTGAGAACCCTTGAAATGTTGGGTTTGTGGAGAAGAACATATGTTGAGATATTTCCCACACAGACAATAGAACAATAGGAGAGTCTACAACATCCAAGAATCTACCAAAGTTAATGATGTGGCTAGGAGCCTTCCATGGATTTATGTAGCCTTGGATAATAAACAAGTCAACCACCAAGATTAAATGGTGGAGATGGAAGGTATGATCGCCAACTATCTAGTTTCTATTTTAATTGACTCTGGTTCTAATTTGAGTTATGTATCCCCTCAGACTGTTGATAAGTGTAAACTATGACCAGTTGGACATGTTAAGACAATGTTGGTACAAATAGCCATGAGAACCAAAAGAAAAGTAGAAGAGTTCATACCATCTTGCCGATTCATTATGGATGGATTGCCCACCCAAGCAACCCTTAACATACTTCCCCTAGGATATTATGACCTGTTGATTGGTATGAACTAGTTAGCCACCCATAAAACCAAGTTGGAATGTTACCATAAGACCTTAGAGTGTGAAAATGAAGAAGGGAGAAAAATAACCCTCCAAGGGATTCAGAAGGTTGTCTTAGTGAGAAGAATATCATCCCTTCAAATGAAAAAGTATTGCAGAAAGGGATGTTATGTATATGCAATACAGGTGTTAGAATCTATTGAGGATGGAAAACCAAACCTAGAGGACCACCCCATATTAAGAGAATGTAAGTGCGTGTTTCCAGAAGAGGTACCAGGTCTACCTCTGAGAAGAGACATTGACTTCTCTATAGAACTTTCACCAAGAGTGGTGCCAGTATCTAGAACAACCTATAATATGAGTACACCAAAGCTAGTTGAGCTCAAGCTACAACTAAAGGAGATGATGGAAAAATGATACATTCAACCCAACGTGTCTCCATGGGGATCACCAGCCTTGTTTGTGAAAAATAAATATGGCACACTCCAACTGTGCATAGACTATAGACAACTCAACAAGACGACCATAAAGAACAAGTATCCATTACAATAATCAATGACGTTTTAGACCAATTAGGGGGTGCTTCCATTTTCTCAAATATTGAATTAAGGTCTGGATACCATCAAGTATGAATCAAGGATGAAGACATCCACAAAACAACCTTCAGGAACATATATGGTCACTATGAATTTGTGGTGGTTTCATTAACCAATGCCCCCACCAATTTTATGTGCTTGATGAATAATGTACTCAGCAAATTCCTAGACAAACTTGTATTGGTTTTCAATGATGATCTCCTAATCTACTCCAAGAATAGGGAGGAGCATGAAGAACATTTTAGACTTGTACTTCAAGTACTAAGAGAGAACCAACTCTATGCAAAGTTTATCAAGTGTGACTTTTTACAGAAGCAAGTCCATTACTTAGGACATGCTATTTCTAAAGAAGGAGTGGTAGTAGACCCTGAGAAGATCAGGTCTATTATGGAATGGCCTACCCAAAAGGATGTATCAGATATCAGATCCTTTATGGGCTAAAAGGATTTTCCAATATTTGTTTTCCAATCACTGTCCTTCAGAAAAAGGGGGTTAAGTTCACTTGTAGATCATAATGTGAAGAAAGATTTCAGAAACTGAAATACCTTCTAACTCATGCACCTGTGCTAAAGATTGCAGACCCTGATAATGACTTCCTCGTGTGTTCATATTCCTGCAAGGAAGGACTCAGAGGATTCCTTATGCAAGAAGAATGTGTAATTTGATATGAATCCAAAAAATTGAATGAGCATGAAATAAATTATGTGACCCATGATCTAGAGTTGGCTTCCATCGTGAACGCTTTAAAAATGTGGAGGAATTACCTTCTGGGTAGGAGATTTGTACTTATGACAGACCATTGTGGGTTGAGGCACATGTTTGATCAACCAAAACTCAATTCCAGGAAATCTAGGTGGATGGCTCTCCTTAGTGAGTTTGTTTTTGAAATAAAACACATCAAAGGAAAGGAAAATAGGGTGGTCGATGCCCTTAGCATAAGTGTTAAAACGGTTCACTTGGTAGCGGTAATAACCTGTGAAACAGATGTCAAGGAAAGAGTCAGGAATTCACAAGAAACAAATGCATTCGTCAAGACCGTGACCTCATACCTAAGGCAAGATCCTACAAGGATAAAGTATGAAGGATATCATATGATTGATGAAGACCTGTTGACTTAAAGAAACATATTGTATATCCCAAGTTGTGATGACTTGAAGAGGTTCAAAATGGTTGAACTGCACGAGAGACCATATGTTGGTCACCCAGGTTATCGGAAAATGATCACAACCATTAGGAAACAATTCTATTGGCCTGGATTTAAAAAGGACATAGTTGACTATATATCTAAGTGTCTATAATGCCAACAAGTTAAGGAAGAACAGTGGAACCCAATAGGGTTGTTACATCCTCTATCAATTCCAGAATGTAAATGGGAAACCATCTCCACGGATTTCATCACTGGATTACCAAAATCGACCAAGTAGAATGATGCCATCATGGTAGTGGTGGAAAAATTGAGCAAGTCTCCTCACTTCGTTCCTATCAAATCAACTTGCAAGGAGATAGATATTGCCAACATCTTCATGAAGGAGATATTCAGACTGCATGGCATTCCTAGGGAGATTGTATCTGACAAAGACACATAATTTACTTCAAGCTTTTGGAATTGCTTAATGGATGGTTTTGAGACTAAATTGTTATTTATCACAACCTATCACCCCCAAACTGATGGACATAAAGGAAGAGTAAACCAAATATTACAAGACATGTTAAGGATGCATGTAATGCATCAACCTAAGAAGTGGGAAGACTACCTACCATTGGTAGAATTTTCCTACAACAACAGTTATCAAGAGTCATGAAGATGCGCCCTTTTGAAGCCCTCTATGGTAGACAATGCAAGATTTCAATCAGCTAGAGTAATCTAGTGGATAGAATTACAATCAGACCCGAAATGATGAAATAAATAGAACAACAAGTGATTCTAGGATAAAGAAAAATATGAAACTTTCTCAGCATAGACAAAAGAGTTACGTCAACAGAAAGATAACTTCCATTGAGTTCAAGACAAGAGACCATGTCTATCTCATAGTTAGTCCCATGAAGAGTTCCCTGAGAATGAGAGCTTGTTCCAAGATGGCACCTCGGTATTGTGGACCCTTTGAAGTCTTATATAGAGTGGGAACTATATCCTATAGTCTATGAATCCCTCCCATAGTAAAGGAACATAATGTTTTCAATGTTTCATTATTGAAGAAATATGTACATGATTCTAATCATATAATTGATTGGTCTGTGATCTAGGTGGAGCCGGAGCGAGAATTCCTACTAGAACCTCAATGCATACTAGACAGGAAGGAAACCTCACTCAGGAACCGAGCCATTGCACAGGTCAAGGGGAAGTGGAAACACTTTGGTCCAAATGAGGCTACATGGGAAATGGAGGATTCAATGAGACACACCTATCCATTTTTGTTTACTTCTCTATATACAGAGCATGTTGATAGATAGAACATCGAGGACGATGTTCCTTTAAGGTGGAGGGGATTGTAACACCTTTGTTTCCCCCAATTTGTAAATATAACTATATGGGCCAAGAGACTATGGCAAACTCAATATGTGTCAATGTTTGATTTGATGGAACTTTGCATAAAAGGTCAATGAATGTAAATTCTCTTATTTACTAGAGAATGGATAAGTGTTGCATGATTGCTGGAAGGGGGGTGTGCTAAGAGAGACCACAAATTCTATGAAAGATATGGTGAAGGGGACCAGGAATGGTTATGTTAACCTCCACCAGACCAGTACTTTGATGGATTTAATTGCTCTGGATCAAAACAACCCTCTGACCTAGGAATGAATTGTAGTTAGGATGGTAGGTGGGAAGACCTCCTCAAGAGTTAATGAGGGGATGGGGCAGACTACTCATCTATAAGGCTTCCAAATCTGACCACAGATTGGGAATTCGGGCCACACACAATCTTACCAAGGAAGGAAAGAAAGGAAGACATGGTGGGTAGAGGAAGAGGGGCGAAGAGTGCAAAGAGGGAGACTAAGATCTCAGATTCGAGGAAGAACTATGAAAAGAGTGCGTTCTGATCACAGGAAATATATTCTGACCCGAGATAAGGAGAGTAACCTTCGTCCCTATCTATGACTAAGTTGGGAGAAGGAGAGTAACCTTCATCCCTACCTATTTTTGTGACGGGATAAGGAGAGTAACCATTGTCCCTAACTTTCGTTGAGATAAAAGAAAAGATTCAATCTCAAGGCATCATGGTCTAGCTAGAGGGTGGCTAGTTGTAAATCCGTTAGAAGTGACTAAGCCTATGGTTGGATGGAAACGAGCACCCCTTTCAGCAGTCGCATCACATCTTCTGGTTCTGATAAGTTTTTTCATGCTTTGTGCTTTGAAATGGAATAATGACTAAATGCATGTATGTATACATTTAGGATTGGCATCTGTATTGATTGATCAAGTGATGTGTATGTATTTATCTACTTGAGGAATTATGCTTCTCCTTGAATTTCCATATGCTCCAGTTTAACCCTCAAAGGTGTTTTCCCCAGGGAGTTACCTCACGGTTCTAGATTGGGATCAAGCCTCTTAGCACGACTACCATCTCAGTAATTCCACAAGATTACCCGCCCTATTTCAGAACTTAGAGTTCTGTGAATTAGGAAGGCGTTTCCTTCAAACCAGTAGCCTAAGATACATTCGGATCATGCCCATGGCCTTAGCTAAACCTCGGCTAAGAGTAGAGATTATAGCCCGAGATTCACCAGATGGTCCATATGACCAGGGTCTAGGAACCCTACGCTAAGTCTGAAAGGAGCTAGCTCTTGACGGCTTTGGAGCTTCGGGAGATCGAAGCCCTGGGATGTAAAACTTCATAACTGTCAAAATTACCTGAATTATGGAGTCATGAAAGGTTGTGAGTTGTTGATCTAGAGAGTCCATTGGGGCCCCTTCTCGACCGTCCAATCGTCTAGTGGAAGGTTTCACGTATGGTACTTCGGCAAAGTTCCACTTTGGGAGAATGGAGATGCTATAGTATCAAATGCCCTAAACGCCAAAGTTACAAAATGAAGGAGAGAGGTAGATTTGGTGGAGATCGTTAGGGTCCCTGCCTATTGTTCAATCATCTAGGGGGAGGGACCCACACAGGGTACTTTGGCTAAGTCTCACTTCGGGGTAATGGAGTGGTAGTGGAGCCAAAACTCCTGAAGGATGAATTCGCGAAGTAACTTGCATCGTAGATCTAGGGATCCTTCGGGTCCTATCTTAATCGTCGAATTTACGATGTAGTCAGCCCAACGCTGACCAACTTCAGGAGAAGGGAGGATTTTTCATTGTAAAACTCCCGAACGCCAAACTTCTGAAGTGAAAAGAGCCGTAGATCTATGGGTCTACGTGTTCGGTTCTCGACCGTGAGATATGAAGGATGTTAGAAGGCTATCAGTCCAGAGTGACGTGGCAGAGTAATGTCATCTAGGGTGACATGGACCCACAGTAGACGTGCGACGTGTCACCTGGATTCGTGTGTATCATATACCCTATAGACCCATTGGAATGTGACATGTGTCACCCCTAGCCCCTTACACATGTCAACCCCCAACATGAGCCCTCTTGGCCAAAGTGGTTGGTGAAGTGACCGGAACTCCGAGATTCCAGGACTTCGGAATCTAGAGGAATTGGGGTATAGTAGTGTAGGGATTCCATCCTATCCTTTGACGCCATGGAACACATGACACCATATCCTGTACTCCAGAGGTTTAACATACCAGAAGGAAGCAGGTGTAAAAGGTTGAAGACCCCTGAAGTTGCAGGGAGTCGGAAGAGATATGAACCGTTCATAAACTAGGATGTGTCTCAGTATATCGTTAACTCCATAGGAGAGCCACTCTAGAGGATTTGAAGCTTGGTGCTTCGAAAATCCTTGAAGCTTGGAGTAACGAAGAAGATCTCAACCGTCCATCATTTGGGGACGTGTGGCGGGTGATCTGTTACTTCCGAGGATATCCCCTTCGGAGAAAGAGTGGAACAAGAATTCCTGAAGGTCTAGAGCCTAGAGTTCACAAAAGCAGTTGATATCAGAGGAAAGGTGTCAGAATATCTGTCACTTCGGAGGAAGGCTCACTGCAAGAGTTGAGAGGTCCCGAAGGCCGAAGCGCTGGAGTTCATCATAACCATTAGTAGTGGAGGACATGTGTTAGGAGATCTGATACTCTGGAAGGATTTCACTCCAGATATTTGCATGTGTGAAGACTAAGGAACTGTCGAAGCTCGAAGTCCCAAAGTGAATCATAGTCATCGATTCTTTGAGGACACATGGTGTCAGGTTGTGAACTTCAAATATTTACCACTCTAGAGGATTCAGATGGTGGTTATTCGAAATTTCCTGAAGTGTCAGAGCCTGAAATTATTGTGGGTCATTGATATTAAAGGAGAAGCATGCACCATTGATTAGAAGGGGGACACATGGAAGACAAAGGTCCATTCCATTAGAAACCCACTTTGGAGGATTTGTGGAGTGTGCATGCGGATTCGACCGAAGCCCGAATTTTCGAAGGAAGAGACTGGGTTGTAGATCTCAGTGAGGAACACGGACCGTTGATCCTGTTTCTGTGGTTTCGAAGGATTTTGCCTCTGGAAGAATTGGCTGTAGCGTGGGGTGAGAACACCCAAAGATCTTTGGGAAGCCATAACTTGCAACCCAAATCTTGGATTTGAGCCTGGTAGAAGTCATTAGAATGCTATGGGTAAGTAGAATAGGATGAATACCTCATACAAAGGATTTCAAATGTTAAGGAGAATTTTTTTTGATGCCCCATCCCTAGAAAAGATACTCAGGGGTCGGGTGTGTTACACTCCCTCTCTCCCCCAATCAACCTTTCTAACTACATATATTCCCCTCTCTTTATTCCCCCCCCTCTCTTCCCTACACTCCTTTCTCTTTCTCTCTTTCTATTTACCACTCTCCCCTTCCCTCTCTCTCTCTCTCTAATCCTCCCTCTCTCTATCTCTCTACCCCTCCCTTTCTATCCCTCTTTCCATCCCACTCTCCTTCTCAAACTCTCTCTCTCCCTCTCTACCATTATCCTTCTCTCTCTCTCTCTCTCTCTCTCCTACTTATCCCCTTTGTCACCCCATCCCTCCCTCTTTCTTCCTATCTCTCTCCCTCCTCCCTCTCTCTCTCCCCCTTTCTTTTTTTCTCTCTTTCATGTACCCCTCTCTTCCACTCACTCNCCCTTTCTATCCCTCTTTCCATCCCACTCTCCTTCTCAAACTCTCTCTCTCCCTCTCTACCATTATCCTTCTCTCTCTCTCTCTCTCTCCTACTTATCCCCTTTGTCACCCCATCCCTCCCTCTTTCTTCCTATCTCTCTCCCTCCTCCCTCTCTCTCTCCCCCTTTCTTTTTTTCTCTCTTTCATGTACCCCTCTCTTCCACTCACTCTATATCTCAATCCCTCTCTCTGCCCCTATCTCTTGCTCACACCCCTTCTCTCTATATCCATCCCTCTCTCTCACCCTTTCCTCTCTCTCTCTCTCTCAATATCTCTTTTTCACTCTCTCCCTCGACCCCTCCCTCCCTCTCTTTATATTCCCCTCTCTCTCCAGCCTCTCTCTCTCTCTCTCTCAATATCTCTTTTTCACTCTCTCCCTCTACCCCTCTCTCCCTCTCTTTATCTTCCCCTCTCTCTCCAACCTCTCTCTCTCTCTCTCTCTCTCTTTATATCTCACTTGCTTGATGTCTCCTATCTCTCTCTCTCTCCCTTCATCCCTTCCCCCCCCACCCTCTCTCCCTCTCCCACTCCCCATACCATACTACAATAATCTCTCTCYRTCTCTCTATCCCTCTCGTTGGTGCATAGTAGGAATACCCTAGACACTGACCCAACAAAATCCTTAGACACTGACCCTTTTGGCATCACCTAGAAGCAAGTGAAGTCTCACCTGAGGCATCTAGAGGGGATGTAATAATCAAGTTTCTGCACTGATGAGGGGAAGTGAGGCATTCAACATGTTCTTACTACGTCCTGTTCATTTCTTACTATGTGTGGCATTACTCTACTTGAGATTCATTCATTTACCAGTTACTTCAGTGTGCGACTGTAATGTTCCTGACTTGGCTAGTCTAGGAAATAGTGCTAATGTGTGTGTAGGATCAAAGGTTTACAACATATAAATGATCATACAAATAATAAACACAACAAGGGACTGCAAATTTTGTATTATGATATTTCTCTGGATTACAAAATGGCCAAATGCGGCTGAATAAACTGACAATACTCGACTAGATCAATAGACAAAGGGTCTTAGCCGGAATACAAATAAGCAACTGTGGCTGAATTAAATAACAACACTCGGCTAGATGAAAAGACAAAAGGATCTTAGCCGGAATACAAATAAGAAACTAAAAGATAATACCCGGAATATGGGATCACTGCGAAATCAATGAAGAATGATGGAATACCTGGATGATCTTCCAGGTGACTAGGGTGTGTCTTTCAACACCGAAATCAGCCAACTAGTGTCTTCCTCCTGGAATACACTGAACTATCTCTCCTGAGATGCACCTCTTCTCCTCAATGACAAGTCATAATCTGCATCATCATGAATTAGGTCGCAGACCCTTCCTTTATAGATTTCCAAAACCCTAAATCATGCTGAAACACTAATTCACTGTTGACTTCCAAAACCCTAAATCACTGCTAAAACCCTAATTCACTGTTGACTTCTATTTTTAGCTCATAATGACTTAAAAGCACTTTTAACCCTTTTTAGATCAATGTCACTTTCTAAATATAACACCTGTGACTGGAGTGACCTCTAGTAACCCTGTTTACCCCTCTTTGGCCCTGGCTATAGTCTAATAGGGTGGTTTAGACCATTAAGCCTCCTCTCTAGAGCTCCTATTTTGAAAGGGACATTACAGTCCTCCCTTCCCGAAATTGCTTGTCCTCAAGCAATACCGGTCCAGGGTGCTGCAACACCTGCTTGCTCTCCCAAGTAACGTCCCTTACTGGAAGCCCTCTCCATCTGATCAAACACTCTCTGATGATCCTGCTCAGTTTCTTCCCCCGGAACTCCAAAACCTCCTTCGGAACTAACTCCAACTGTCCCTCCTCATCCAACGGGGGAAGATCCTCTAATGTGCTAATGAATTGTACCACTGCCTTTTTGAGGCAAGACATGTGGAACAAATTACAAATCTTGCTCCCCTCGGGAAGCTCTATCTCGTAAGAAACCTCGCCTACTTGGCGCATGGTCCTGTAAGGACCATAAAATATGGGCTTGATCTTCTCGAACCCACTCTTCTTGAGAGATGACTATCTGTAGGGTTGGAATCTCAAGAAAACCAAATCTCCAACCTCAAAGTTGTGCTCTATCCTGTGCCTGTCCGCACTTATCTTCTGTTGGTTTTGCGCAGTCTGCAGGTTTTCTTTCAACAACTTGAGAATATCCTGACTCTCTATGATCCAATCCTTGGCCTTGTGAGCTCTGCTCTTCCTGAAGAACAAGTCTACCAAAGTGGGAGCATCATATCTGTACAATGCTCGGAAGGGTGTCATACCAATGGACATGTGGAAGGTGGTGTTGTAGCAATGTTATCCTAAATGTAATCACTTTACCCACGTTCTTTGCTATCCTACTACATAGTTCCTCAAATAACCTTCAACCCACTTGTTGACAATCTTGGTCTTCCCATCTGTCTGAGGGTGATAGCTGGTGGAAGGTGTCAACTCTGTCCCCACCAATCGAAACAACTCTCTCCAAAATGTCCCTATGAACCGACTGTCCCTGTCACTGACAATGTTCTTCGGCAACCCATGAAGTCTGAAGACCTCCTTGAAGAAAATATTGACTACCTGAACTATGTTGTACTCTGCCAGTATGGCGTAGAAGTGAGCAAAATTGGTCAATATGTCGACCACTACATAGATACAGTTCTTACCCTGGACTTTGGGTAGACCGGTGATGAAGTCCATAGATATACTATCCCATTTCTTCTCTGGAATGGGGAGTGGATGAAGTAGCCCGACTGGAAGAGCATGCTCTGACTTGTTCTGCTGGCAAGTCACACACTCACTGACATGTCTCATAACGTCCTGTTTGAGGACCTTCCATGAGAACCTCTCTCTGATCTGTCTGTAGGTTTTGAAAAACACCTGATGGCATGCTAGAGGTGAATCATGAACTACGGTGAGGATATTCTTCTTAAACCCTGAATCTAGCACCAAGTAGACTCTATCCTTGTAAAATATGACATCGTCAATGACCCTATATTGGTCATCTTGTATCTTCCCATCCATCACCTTACAAGCGAACTTGTTCTTGAAATATTCCACTAACAAGTGGGATTTCCAATCTGTTGAAATCTCCATCAAAGAACATGTCACAGGTCTCCTCGATAGTGCATCGGCCACAATGTTCTTCTTCCCCTTGACATACTCTATTTCAAAGTCGAATTCCTGTACCTTTATCACCCATTTCTATTGGTTCTCACTGAGGTCCTTATGCTCAAGGAAATACTTCAAACTATTGTGATCGGTCTTGACCACAAATTTGCTGCCCACCAAATATTGTCTGAACTTGGTCAAGGCATGCATGATTGCCAACATTTCCTTGTCATAAATGGAGTACAACCTTTCAGGTTGACTAAGATTCTGTCTCTCGAATACAATGGGGTTTCCTCCCTGCATCAAAACCACACTAATCCCTTTGCCGGATGCGTCACACTCTAGTACAAATGGCAAGGTGAACTCTGGTAGTTCCAACACTGGACAAGTTCCCATGACTTCCTTCATGTGATCAAAGGTTTCCTATGATTTCTCGGTCCATATAAAGGCCCCATGCTTGGTAAGATCTATCAGTAGTGCTCCAAGCTGAGAACAAACCCAGACAAACCACCTATAATAGCTGCACAACCCAAAGAAGCTCCTCAATTCTGTCATGTTCTTAGGCATCAACCAATCTAGAATGGCCATGATCTTCTCTTGGTGCACCTATACCCCCTGCGCACTAATGATGTGGCCTAAGTAAAGCAAATCTGTCATACCGAACTCGCACTTTGACTCTTTGGAATTTAATGACTGTGCCTCCATGATGCTCAATACCTCATCCACGTGCCTCATATGCTCTTTCCATGACCGACTATAGATCAAGATGTCGTCGAAGAAAACCAAGACTGATTTCCTTAACTGATCCCTGACTAGATGGTTCATGCAAGACTGGAATGTAGCAGGTGCATTGGGTAGCCCAAATGGAATAACCAGGAACTCGAAGTGTCCAAAATGACATCGAAATGTCGTCTTCTCTATGTCTTGATCTCGGATGATGATATGATGATATCCAAAGCGTAGATCAATTTTTGAGAAGAAAACTGCCCCTAGCATTTCATCCATCAACTCATCAATGAGTGGGATAGGGTACCAGTTCTTGATGGTTTTCTTGTTCAAGGCTCGGTAATCAATTCATATCCTCATGGTTCCATCCTTCGTTAGAACTAAGACAACTGAAGAACAAAATGGGCTACTGCTCAGTTTGATGTGTCCCATCGCCAACAATTCCTTGATTGCCTTCTCTATCTCATCCTTGAACCTCCTAGGATGACAATAGGGGGGGGTGATCATAGGTTTGGCCCCCTCCTCCAACTCAGTGGTGTGCTCAAACCCCTTGTCAGGTGGTCTCCCTGGTGGAATTGCCTCAAAGACCTGCTGATGTCGTCCCAATAAATTCTTGATCTCTGTATGGTATTGTTGTCGACCTTCTGAATTCTTCTGAGTAGTGATCAAGCATTCTGTAGCATATGCTACCTCCCCATGTCTGAATATCCTCTCCATCCTCTTGGATGAAACTGTCCTTGGTGCTCCTATCAACATACCTCTTAGAACAACCTTCTTCCCATCTTGATCTCTGAATCCCATTTCCAAGGTTTGGTAGTTGGTAGTGATTTTTCCCAAGGTAATCATCCACTGAAATCCTAACACCACATCTGTGTCTGATAGGTCAACCACATAAAATGTGTCTCTCACTGTGTAGTTTCCTAACTTCA
>ML783299.1:97433-113461 GCA_009831015.1 Picea engelmannii
ACTTTGACTTCTTTGACCATTTGGGGCTTCAAGCCAACACATGGGGGTCCTTCAACTTCATAGGGCCATAACTCTCAAAATGTGAGGAGTTATGTGACATTCCACATACCACTGGAAATGGTATGAAAAGCACTATCCATCTAGGATAGTTTCACCAAAAAAACCACTGATGTTCTTCTCTTATTCCATATACAAGCATGGGTTCTCTCTACCATAACTCAAATGCAAAGCGTCTTCCCGTGAGGTATTTCACCATAATGGGACCACTTTGGAGTTCATCCATTTGTACCATGACAATAAAATAATGAGTCATCTTTTCATAAAACAAACTATTCATCATATATCAAAGAATCCATATTTATCATGTATGAATGACAACTCATTGATCCATCTTCATCTATGCATCATATCAATGATCCATCTTCATTGATTAGTTTCCACTTGACATCTATCATTCTCATCAAGGACAATACATCTACATTGTACATAAATCATCAAACAATCAAGCAATCAATCCATTGGCATCAATCAACCACTTGACATCAATCAATCACTTGACATAAATCAATGACATCAATCAATCAACCATTAACATCAATTACAATATGATCCAACATGAAATCCCCCTTATATTGCAAATTCACAGTGGGAGAAACGAATGGAACCTCTTTTATGAGACCCCCATTTGATTTGTTGTTGCACCTCAGAGATCAGATCTTACAAGAAGAGCTTATCAAGAATAAAGGGATGGAGATGGAGGCGAAGACCTCTCATCCAAAAGTGGCTCACACATGGGTACTAGGAAAATGCATGCATCAAGATTTTGCATCCCCCGGGTATGTTATTAGTTCAATTCGAGTTGGAGCACAAACACAATACCTGAGGGACCACATCCTTATTGAAAAATATCTAGGCTTATGGACTTTTGAGAAGGATCTCATTAAATGGATCAACACATGGTGGAAGAAAAATGGGAATTATGACCTCCAACTAGGATCCAAAGGATTTTTCATTGTTATCTTCCACCACTTGGAAGATAAGGTCAAAATATTTGAAAATGACCCATATTTTTACAACTATGCAAGAATACATCTCTGAATTTGGACAGAACAATTTATCCCGTAGAAAGAATATTTCACTTGTTCCTTAGTCTGGATACAAATGTACTCCCTTCCTTGGTAATTTAAGCTTGGATAAATTTTTGAATCTATTGGAAATACCCTAGGTATCTTTGTTAAATCGACTGAAGCCACAATATAGAGTCATTATACTTCTTATGGATGCATATGTGTGTCTACATGAGCATTGAAAATCCTCTGTCGAGATCAATCAAACTAGAATACCATGATGAAGAATGGGAACAAACAATAGACTATCAACACCCTCTCTGATGAAACACCACCCAAAAGTTCTCTTTCCAAGGACGATAAGGCCAAATCTAAGGAAACCCTTGAACCTATCCTCAAATAGATCCTCCCTATTCCACCTACCGCCCCCCCTAGAAAAGACTTAGCCTAAGGGGAAGGAGGGGAAATTAAAGTTGACTGGGATGATAAGGAGTTAGATGAAATCGACCTGGTATGAATAGAGGAGGCATACCACAAGGAATAACTTCAATCGATCCCCCCCGAACAACATAGAAAAGTCCACAAATTTTACATTAATTCCACAGCCGGATAAACATCCAGATTTAGCATAGGAATTGGAATTCATCTGGAGTCACACAAAGACCCACACAAGAAAGCCAAAGAAGTAGGTAAAACATGAAGAAAATAAACTAAAAAACTAATACAGGAAATTGGAAGTTACATGGTTATTTATGGTCAAATTCAGAAGCTAATTGATAGCTTCTTTCCATCCCAAAACCCTCTTTCCTCGTGAAGATAATTTCTTGGAACATAAGGCGACTGAATGAAAGGAAAAAAAAAAAGAATCCTTCAAAAAAACATATTGACATAGAATCTAGACATACTACTACTACAAGAAATGAAATGTGCTAGAAGAATGGTGGAACACCTTCATTCCAAAAGATGGAAAAGAGGAAACTTCATGTTTATTGATTCTGGGGGAGATGAAGGTGGATGAGACATATTATGGAACCCTGTAGTAATCATTTTGGAAGACTTTTACTCCACCAGATGGTCATTATAATCCTCCTACAGACTCATAGGAGAAAATAAAAGAGGGATGATAACCAATGTGTATGGACCACATGATCTCTAGGAAAAAGGAATTTTTTTGAAGAGAATCTCCTCTCTTGGCACTCTGAGTAGGAATCAAAATTGGATACTAGGAGGTGACTTCAATCTCATCAAAACACTAGAATAAAAAATGGGGTCATAAGGCACCTTGAGAAGGAAACTGAAATATTCCAAGATACAACTGAATCCCTACAACTCATAGACCTCGACTTCCGTGAAGGCACTTTCACATGGTCAAATCGAAGATTGATCTCTCACCAAATTGCATGCAAATTAGACTTATTTCTCATTTCTGAGTCACTAATGATTGAGGGAATTCTCATGGAAGTCAACATCCTTCCTTCTTCTGGCTCAGACCATTGACTGATCCAACTCAATTTGGACACCATTGGATCACCCCAACATAAACCATTTCTCTTTGAAATTTTTTGGATTACTCACCCTAACTTCTAGGAGAATTATCCCATATGGGGGAAAGATTTTGAATTGTCCCATGGTACCCTCATGTATATATTTCAACAGAAACTAAAGAACTTCAAGCATCACCTCAAAATTTGGAACAAAACTGTTTTTGGGGATATTTTTCAGGCAGAGAAAGAATTGGAACCAAAAATGCAATAAATAGAAAATCAAATCATCCTAAGTTGTATATTTGATCAAATCCAAGCAAAAGAAACCATTATTCGCAAGTATCTTGATGAAAGGCATGCATAGGAAGAACAACTTTGGTGTCATAAATCTCTAGTGCAATGGCTTCAAGAAGGAGGGAAAAGCACCAAATTATTTCACCAATCAATGATTCAGAGATGCCACATCAATATAGTCACTATATTAAAGAATGAAGATGGCCAATCCATTGTGTACCATGTAGGCATATAACAAGATCTCATCAACTACTATAAAACACTACTTACGGAGACCTGTCCAGATCGATCCATATCCATTGGTAAAATGATCAGACACATTCCATACATCATCAATGAATATTAGAATGCATCACTACTAAGAACAATCAAAATTGAAGAAGTGTACCAAGCCATGAAGGACATGCCAAATAAAAAATCTCTAGGACAGGACGACTTCACCACCAAATTCTTCCACCATTGTTGGTCGATGATCTGAGAATAGGTTTGGAAACTAGTTGAACACTCACACTACTCTCGTGGAATTATTCCTTCCCTCAATACCACCTTTCTAACTTTCATTCATAAATAAGAAAAAAGTCTCCCATCCCTAGAAATTCATGCCCATTTCCCTTTTCAATGTCATCTACAAGCTCATAACAAAGGTAATTTCTTTGCACCTCAAGCCTATTCTTCCTTTCATTATTTCGAATGAGAAACTAGGTTATCTTGAAGGAAGGTATATTTTAGATAGTGTAATTCTCACTCAAGAGGAAATACACTCACTCAAATCATCTCACACACATGGTATGCTTATCAAACTTTAGTTTTTAAAATCCTTTGATACAATCAGTTGGCAATATATGCAAAGCATTCTTCTTTCTTTTGGATTTCACCTTGACTAGGTCAATTAGATCCTAGAGCTAAAATACTTTATTTTCCATCATCATAAATGGTGCCGCTTATAAAACTTTCTCTTCCTTGAGAGGCATTAAGTAAGGTGATCAACTCTCTCCATCCCTTTTTGTAATCATGGTTGAAGGTGTTAGCAGGTACATCAAGGCACATATTGATAATGAAAATATGCAGGGCCTCATAGTCTCTAGTATCAACCCACCTCTCTCCCACAACCAATTCGTTGATGATACCATGATGATGGGATTTTCCATAGCCAGGGAAGCCTCAACCATTCAAAAAATTCTCAATGACTTTAGTGCAGCCTCTAACATCATTCTTAACTCTAGTAAATCTCAAATATTCTTCTTTAACACTTCGGAAGCAATCCAAACTCATATCTCCAACATCCTTGGTTACCCCCAGAGTTCCCTTCCATCCAAATAATTAGGTGTCCCTCTCATAGACAACTCCCTCCGCAATAGCTCTTGGGAAGGCCTCATCGATTCCTTTAAGCACCGCCTCAGTTCATGGACCTTCTGCTCCCTCAATCTTGTTGGTCGTCTCACACTTATGAAATTATTACTTCAAACCATCCCTATTTATATTTTCTTCACCTTAGAATCCTCAAAATATACCCTTAGCTTAATCCGCTCCACCCAAAGAAGATTCCTTTGGCTAGATACCCAAGAAAAATGTAGGTGGGAACTTGTGAAATGATATGACTTATGCAAACCCCAACACTCAAGAGGCCTTGGTATGAGAGACCCATGCATTCTAAACAATGTAATAGGGGCCAAAATATGGTGGAGATGGATCACATACCCAACCGACCTATGGGATAAATTGTGGAGACATAAATACACCCCAGGTATTGAAGAAAGAAAATTAATCCGCCTCAACAATCCACACCATGGATCATCAATTTGGAACACTACCTAGAATGATCAAACAATTATCCATGATCATGCTTTTTGGGAAATAAGGAATGGTAAAACAACACTATTATAGTCTGATTCATGGAAACAACTCTCGCCCCTAATATCCAAGGATATCCTTCAAAATATCTTTCGGAACATGCAACACAGAGAACATCGTGCTTTCCAAGAGCTCTAGAAGGAGAAATTAAATCATGCCTTTTGGAGAGAATGGAAAGTCACCCAGCAAGACATGGGCCTACAAATGGAAGAAAGGAAAATGTGCATCCACAATGCTCTAGACATTCTGCATTGGAAACACACCACAAAAAGAGTATTTTCAATTAAATAAGCTTACACTCTCAAATCCCAACACCATATTTTGAACAAAGGGGAGATCTAGAATAAAATTTGGAAATCCAACTTAGGGCCCAAGGTAAGAAATTTCTTGTGGCTATTGGTCCAAAATTGGATTCTAATGTGGGAGAATCTGCTCGAAAAAGGATTCATAGGACCTTCAATCTTCCCACTCTACCAACATCAAGATGAAATAACATATCATCTTTTCAATCAATGTGATTTCAGTCTCCATATCTTGGATCAGGTGAGTCACTCCATGCACATCTCTAATTGGGATCAGGATAACATTAAAATCACTATTGAATGATGGAGAAACTAGTTCTTCAAAACTCCCATATTCACTCGAATTTGGAAATTACTACCCAGTTTTATTTTTTGGAAATTATGGAAATATATAAATAGACAGATATTCCATAACACACTCCACTCTGAAGATCATGTCTGGGTCAAAACTTAGGACAACATCCAGGAAACAGTCCACAATCAACTGTGAACCCTTGATTATCTCAATTGTGATCCAAATGGAAATTCCATTATCATCAGTTGGAATATTAATCGTGCCTTCATCATTGCCTCCATTCCCATTTGGCCCCCCACTACTGACAACCACAACTCATGGAGTAAACCACTTGAATGTTTTCTCAAGCTCAAATTTTATGGATCATATAAAGGTAATTTTGGTCTCACGGGTTTTGGAGTGGTTTTCAAGGATAGTAAAGGAAAGATTCTTCTCATTGTAGCTAGGAATATTGGAAACAACACAAATAATGTGGTAGAACTATGGGATCTCATCCAAGTCATTTGAATTGCCACCATTCTAGGTTTCCATAAACTAATAATAGAGGGGGATTATCAAATCATCCTAGCCCTCTTTTCTAAGCTTCTTACTAGACCAAAGGCTGGTAAAATTTCCCCAATTTGGCAACTTCTAGGTAACCTTGAACTTCTCAAATATTTCATTCTTCCCAACTTTGTCATGATTCCCTCCCATGTACCAAGAGACACCAACTTTGTAGTGGAAAAGATAAAAAATGCAGGAGTGAACATCAAGCACCATGATCTCATTTTTTCTGCGACCCAACCCCCTGCACATTCTCTCTTCACTGAATGTTCTGAGTTATCCAAGAAAGATAAATTTTCCCTGGATGGGGTGCCATCTCGTCAGACAATTAATTTATTTCAGAGCCACATCAACACTGATCCCACAAGCCTTGGATTTTGTATTCAACGATGCTCATTTATGGTTGATATGCCTCCCTCCCAAGCAGATGCTCCACCTAGTTATGGTTTTTTTCCTCATGTGTCCGAAGAGTATGAGTTGTCATCCCATTCTGTATAGAGTGATTAAAACCTTCATAATGGCGCTCACAACTATATACATTCACCTAACCTTGATATTTTCTATACCATTTACAGTTCTCCATCCCTTCTCCCCTCATTTCTGGTCACCTCATCTTTGGTCCCACCTCCCTTATGTGTGATTTACCTGTGTTATTTTCTATGTTTGTCACCATATTGCTTTGTTCTATTCTATTCTATGCTCATATTCTCTGCTGGTGCATTTTCATGCCTCGAGAGAGAGTCTGACCAAAGAGAGCTAGCAGCTTCAACACACATCTCTTGGGCCATAGCATTCCAACCTCTCACTCTTCCATTCATGAGTATAATTGACCTTGGCACACAATCATGGGGCCCCACAATAATATCACAAACACCCCTGATGATGTCAAACCCAACCTTCCTTGGCCCTTGACCTCCACACCCAACATTCTGACCCCAACCCAAATACTACTTTCAGATCCCACTCTACTCCACTTCCCCATGCAGGATTCATCGAGGTGCAACGTAAGATTATCTAGGAGCTTTTCAGGGACAATGATGAGAAAAAATTTCGGCAGGAATTGATGGAAAAGTAATTGGATTGGTTGATGGACTCAGGAGCAAAAGATCCACAGAAAAACCATAGCAAAGAAGATCTCCTCTAGGACAACATGGCTCCAAAATGGATAGAGTCAACTAGGCATGCATTTCCTTACAACAATCTTCCAAAGTAGCATTCATGCCTTTTTATGTTTTAGTTTTGTTGGTATTTACTTGGTCTGGTAGTCTACAACACCATTTTTCTTGGCATTATCAGTCGCCATGGCTATTTTTTAGATCAAACTATGTAATTATGTATATATTCAGTTGTCATGGTGCAATATTATGGAACTTTAACACTTGGTAGTGGGGCTATTTTCCTCTACTGATAGGATCAACAATAGTGTCAATGATATATTTTGTACTCCCAGTTTATGAAAGGTAATACAAAATGTATCTTACAAAAAAAAGATTGTTTAACATGGATAATATGTAAAAGGTTAAAGGCATTATAGGTTATAGGAGTTATAGGTTATAGGTATTAAGAGTGGAAGGTTTAAAGTGCTATGGATTAGGAGTTACAGTGGTCATACATTTCATACATTAGATTTTTTTAAATATTAGGGTTTATGATTTTTAAGGGTTATATAGGTTATGGGTTATATGAGATATGGGATACAAGGTTTATAAAAATAATTTATTTAGGGGTTATGATTTTTAAGGTTTATGGGGTAATGATGATTGGAGTGACGAGGATATATCTCTATATTGGTTAAGGGATTTATGAGTTACATTGGATATGGGTTAAGTTGTTGGAATACTAAGGGGGGGGGGTGAATCAATATTATGCAATATTTTACCACTTTTAACTAGAATGTGCAATCATTAACTTTATCAACAGTATATCATCAATATATCATGTGCAGTATCAATCAACATAGCATAACAAATAACCAAAGATACATAGTGCACTCTAATTTACGTGGAAACCAAAATGGGAGAAAACCATAAAAATTCTTTCTTATATTTCAAATATTACATTCATAGGAAAAATCAACTTCCAAATTCTCCATCACCAACTGTTATAGCAAGATTTGCCTCACCCTATGCAATATTGCACAGAAGGAATTTTTACATTCCCCCATGCACACTTATCATCCCTGTTTGTAAAATACAGAGTTAAAAATACAAATTTTCCACATGTATGCACCTTGCCTACTATACAACATGCGTATACACAGGCTGCTCCACTAGAGCCCACGTACATTGAGATTTGTGCCAAAAAATGAAAATTAATGTCAGTTTCCATGTCACGACAGGAGATATTTGATCCTTGGCCTTCCATATATTGGAAACGTTCCAAATCGGTCCTTCAGTTCCATTTGAAGGCTATAAATGGGCCAATTCCAAGCTATGGAAAAGAGGAGAAAGAATTTAACTTTGAGAGCAAAGTTACTCTAGAGAAATTATTTACTTCATATTGAGTCTGTATCCCTTTGTCCTTTAAGTATAAACACAGTGTTAATCCCCCAAGCTCTTCCCTTATTGATGGAGAACCTCATTGTCTCCATTCTATGAGCTTTCCTTTGGTGGAGGATTGAAATGGTGGAGGCCCAGCTGGAAGGAACTTATTTTCTTGGTTCCGAACCATGCCGACATAGAAGTCTGTAATATTTTCACTTCTGCTGATCATTTATTAATAAAAATACTCCTTTCCCGTCCAATTGATATCTTGAAAATATATGAGTTATTATCCATGGGAATATTTGTTATGTTTGTTAATGGATTATGATATCTAAGTTGGTAACCCTTTATATTATCACCATATTATTTCTTTTCTTGGTTGTTGAGAACTTGTTGCAGGTATATAGCATTGGGTTGAAGTGCTCAATGGTGGACTTCATTGAACATCTGGATGAGGTAGGCCTCTTTCTTATCTCTCTTGCATATTGGTTTATATAGGATGTTTTTGGGATAGAGTTGATTTCTGGAGTCATTTCTGTCTGTTGTGGTTTACCCTATCCATAGAGAGTTTTTCCCTTGTAACATAATTGGCGATCATATTGGGGATTGACCTTATTTCTTAGGGTTTGGAGTAATTTTTTTCCTTACATTTCTCTCATTCCTTTTTGTTTCTTGTCTTATCATTGCTTAAATGTTTCTGTTCACTTTGGGTTTGGGTTTTCATCCTTTATCCCTTTCCTGGCCTTGTTTTAAAATATATATGCACTTTTTTCCTTGACAATCACGTACATACGCGGGATGTCCCTCTGCAAGCTGTGTACATATGCTCTTTTTTCCTAAACAATTGCGTACATCATATTTCCTTTCTTTTTTGCTACGTCTGGTGGTTGTTGGGTGGGATTTGATGTTTGCTGAGTCTTCTTAGGTCTCTATAGTGCCTGTTAAGTGTCTTTGGGATGACAAGAAAACCTGTCTGGAGTTGAATTTTTGGGCAGAGTCTTTCTCATCACCTTTTCATTTTGATTGTCCTTATACATTAGGATGGGTATTCTGCTCCTTGGTATTCTTCTTGAGTTATTTATTTCTATACACAGTAGAATTTATATATCAAGTTGCTTAACATTCCATGCATTTTCATTTCTATTATATTGAAAATACAAAAAATAAGCATTTTGCATTGCTTGGCATTTTTGTCTTTTGAATCCTTGTCATTAGCTTAATGCATTTAGTGAAAGATTGCATTTTTACTTCAGAATTGCAGAGTTGAAATTGAAATTTACATTTGTTTTCAGAACCATATCATTCATTGAAAATTGAAGTTAGGACTTTGCATTATATTCATATTTACTTTTCTTGCAGGGTCATAACATCATGAGTTTCACTACCATACCTTTTTGAGTAATCACGACCACTAAAATTAATGCTATAAGTTAAAATTGATTAGTCACGATTTTATTTTATAGGGTGCACAAACTAGCTTAGGATTTAGTGCCTTGGAATAGGATTTTGTGAGTAAACTTCTCCAAGGCAATTAAATCAACATATGTGTATAAGAAAAGAAGTGGAGAAATCTAGTGTATAATTGGTAATATCAGAAGGCTCCACTCACACTGGAGTTAATCATGAGGTCGCGCGAGGTTGGTTGAAGGGATATCCCCTCGATACCTTCTTAGCATCTGAGATATTTTTGGGGATCTATTCGTATCGGGGGATCTTGCTACTGCCTTTACCTCCATGAGAGGTGGTACTTTCAAGGTTTCAGGCTTTGCTACCCTACCCATACGGTGGACCTGACTTACGACTATTCGCCTGTGCATCGGTTATACATTGGTTTCTTAGTTACTTGACTTAGGTGCCACATAGGTTACTTGTAGGGGTTATTCTACAGGTACCTCAGGTTAGATAAGGGTCGGACAACACAAAACCTTTATGGAGGATTACCTCTCTGGGGGGATTTGACCGACTGGTTGTTAATCCCATGAGGGCCCTTATAACTAATTCTGATACCTCCAATCTTTAGCAGGGAGTCTTAGGCCCCTCTTGGGTGAGACATACCTTCTTTAGGGAGGGAGGCTACTCAACCACTTTACCCCGTTTGCATGCATATTGTCCATTTGACTTTTGGTGTGCTCTTTGATTACTAGTTGGCCTTCATAGTCTATACTGAGTTTTCATTATCATGGACAGTGGATTTCCTTTGGCTCCCCCATTTACCGCTACCCACCCTATGATGTTCACTCATTTCATGGGGTCGAATCCTTCCACTTTTAATAATGGTATGAAGAACTATGATACTCAGTCCATTCCTTGGGTTTCTATTCATTTTCCTATTGATATGCCTTCAACCCTTCCATCCTCTCCCTGGCCCACTTATACGAATACTAGCATTGGATCTAGGGGCACCATGGCCCCACTTCCTATGTCTTCGTTTGATATGAGTCATGTCCCTCAACCCACGTTCACTATGGGAGGTTGGAACCTCCCCTCTTATCTAGTCCTAGCTATGCTCCTCTAGTATCCAATACTCAAATGGATGCTTATTCTACTCATTACACCCAATCCATGTATCCTTCATCCGCCATGTAAGTTCCTTTGAACACTTTCCCCATGACGGGTCCTCATGTATCCTAGAGTATTTCATATGGGGAGAATCAATTTTAAGGTTCAGGCTATCCTCTTTACAGAACCCCTTCACAAGGGGGAAGCATATATCCTCCCTTGAATAACCCTCATCATACCTCTATCTCTTCGCAGAATTCAGTGACAATGCCCGTACAAGCCTCTTCATACCAATTCGATGGAGGATACTATCTTTCCAGATAGGGAAAAGGGGTAAACTGGGACCCTTCCTGGCCTGCAATTTTTCAAAGCCAATCTTTCCTTGGACCTTGGTATCAAATGCCGCAACTCACCACTAGTTTAGTCACTACTAGTCATACTGGAGATCCCTCACCAACCTCGGCTAGTCATGTTGGAGAGGGGTCGATGACTTTGCAAGTCGTATCAATGTCACATCTCCAACCTTTTCACATCACGTAGGAGATGAATCTCTCACCTCTTCTAGTCACGTTGAGAGCATGTCACCAGTCGTCGGGAATGACGCTGGGGGAATTGAGAAGCCTAGACGCCTTAGACGTAAGGCTATATTCCTTCGTAGGACTCGTGAAGGAGATCACCTTACTTGTTTATGTCCAACTATAGTTGGGATACTAGAAATTTATTTTTCACCTGAGGGCCCTTTGGGTTCTGAAGTGTATGTGGTTTCCCCACACCCTGTTTCTCCTTTGATGCACATGGCAGTAATGCCACTCCAATCCTCTCCGGACCATACCCCCATTGTTGAAGGTGATGTGTCCCCTATCCCTATTATATTTCATCCTTTTCAACCTAGAGTTGAAGAAGTGGTCGTACCAGTGCAATCTCTTGTCAATCTAACCCTTCATTTGGAGGTTGATGCGTCCTTCAACCACGTTGTCAGCATTCTTGATAATGCTCCTTCTGAACAGAAGAGAGTTTTTCTCTCCCCGAGTGCTCTCCCTCCACATCCTAAAGAGGTTCCCTTTGATTAGGATGGCCTTGTGGGCTATCCAATGCCCCCTCCTATGTATTTTCTAGTAAGAGACATTATCCGATATATAACAAAGACTATAACCTCCACTAGTGCTCTATCCTCTTCGACTTGGAGAGATTTGGGTTTTTCCAAGCTTATGTCGGCTATTCGTAAGATGATAAAAATCCATAGAAGTCCAACATGAGAGCCTTAGCCTCCCCCATGACTTGCCACCTAGAATCTCCCACACGAGTCTGAGTTAAACTCTTTTCTAACTCGCCTAAAAAGCAAAAAGATTACCGAGTGATTTGTCCCTTTCACATCGTTAAAATTGGACTTGAAAGGTTGTGAGTCTTAGTTAAGCTCTTTTTTGACTCGTTTTCAAAAAGAAAAAAGATTTCTGAGTGAACTTGTCTATTTCACACTCATAAATTGGATTAGAAAGAACGTCTATTTGGCACAAGTTTATCCCTTTTTCACGCCAAGTAGACTAAAAGTCATAAAAAAGGACTTTTTTTGGTGTTAAGTTCTGATTGCATCTCATGCCCTTGCTTGCAGTATTGAGCCTTTAGCCATTTCTCTCTTTGCGCTATAAACCATTTGCCTCAACAGTTTTTTCATCCTCAACGAAGAAGAGCCTTTTTTATATCCTTTGCAATTTGACACCCTATACCTAGGAGGGAACATTCCCCCAAGTGTCCATCTCCCGCATGCATCTCCTTGCATTGAGCATAGGTATGTTACACTGATGGAACTAGTTTTACTTACTTGCGACACTCGTTTCCTCCTCTGTATCATAGCATTCATTTGTCTATGGAAAAAAAAAAAAAAGACGGGCAGGAAGGGAGTGTTATATTATACTGCCAACAGTCGTGTAACCTTTGAACAAAGAACAAAGTTATTGAGTCCTTTTGTCACCATAATTTTGGGTTTAGCATGGCCTTAGGAAGATGAGCTCATTACAGAGTGATCTTCTCTACCGACTGGTTACTCTTCCAGTCCCTATGGAGAATTTCATTGATCCCTCCTGCATCTCATGGTTTCATCATTGGGTCTATGTTGCCAGAGTCCTCCACATGTCTCATGCTCTTGTTCAAAGGAAGTCTGTTACACATGATTTTGGTCACTCTGGTGATGTCTCTACAAGTGATGTGTTCAGGGTCCCACAAGGACTTTTTTCTTGAGAAAGATGACTATTGTATTCTTCCAAAAACACATTTTTAAGATGAGTTCTCACGCTGCCTATGTTACAGGGTGCGAGAATCCCTCATTCTCGCAGGCCACCCACACTTAGGGTGCGAACTGTTCGCAATTTTGTCCATAGATAGGGTGCGAACCTGTTTTTAAGCTTGGAAAGGAGAATAAGTCACAAAGGTTATAGAAAGGGATCTTCTAGAAAATGAGTTGGCATTCACATGGTTGGCATCCTACTGAGCATAGTTCTTGTTTCTGTGCCAAGCTCGTTAAAAAATGAAATAGTTTCCCCCCTCTCTATTTGAGTCAAGTCCTTCGTCTAGTATTTGAAACTTCATTTCATTCTCCTTTGCAGTTGGATGAAATGAAGCTTGGGGGGAAATGAGTTTAGCCTCTGGACTTCATGCTGAATTTAGAGCCGCTAGTTTCTTAAGCTGGGGGCTAAGTACCAACCATCCCTGTGTTACGCATTGGGAAGTCCAAGCATAGCTTTTTATGGTTCAAGATTGTGTAAAAATGAAACCACTTAACTCAAGCATAGTTTTCTCTGGTTCAAGCTTGTGTAAAAATGAAACCACCTACTCTCAAGCATAGTTTCCTCTAGTTCAAGCTTGTGTAAAAATGAAACCACCTACTCTCAAGCATAGTTTCCTCTAGTTCAAGCTTGTGTAAAAATGAAACTAGGTCCAAGCATAGTTTTGTTTAGTTTTTAAGCTTGTATAAAAATAAAATCTATCCCAAGCATAGTTTTGTTTTGTTTTTAAAGCTTACGTAAAAATGAAAGCAATCCCCAACTTAGTCTTTGTTCTTTCTCATGCTCGAAAAGACATGAGAATAAGTTACCGAGCTTAGTATTTGTTCTTTCTTGTGCTCATAAATCAATGAGAATGTAACCGAGTATACTTTTATCACTTTTTCGGAATCATAAAGGTTATATGAAAAAGGAACACCCTGGAGTCCCCTTTAAGCTCTTCAGACTCTCTAAACATGAAAATATTGCCGAGCGATCTTGTTCTTTTCACACTCGTAAAAGTATTTGAAGAAAATGTTCGGTGAGCAATAGTTTATCACTTTTTCGGTCTCGTCGAACTAATTTACAAAAAAGGAACTGGAGAGTTCTCTTTAAGTTTTTTTCAGACTCTCAAAACATGAAAAACCCCTGAGTTTTCTTTCTTTGGACTCATAAAACAAACATTGAAAGGCCCATGTGGGACCGAACTACTCCTTCCTAGGGTTCGTTAAACATACTCCGAAGGACTCGTTCGAAGGACGAGCTTACATTACAAGCATATGTTATCCTCCTCAAGCTTGCGTAAAAATAAAGAGGTACTCGCCAGAAATGGTGGGGGGAAAATTTGGAAAGAAATGTATCTAAACCTGTATTCTCTGGAAGAGTCACTTTTGAACATGACACCCTTTCACTCGCCTTGTGTATAGGTTGGAAAATCCACTCATCTCTTGATCATACTCCTTTATAAGATTACAAATTGGTATGTGATACCTATTTTTGAGTCAGTGTTTCCAAGACAGTCGTTGTGTTGTCAATATGTTCAAAAATATGTCCAACCTGAAAATCCATCTATTGCATTGGCCATTTCTGCAGTCCTTAAGACTTCTATTGCGTCAACCATCCCTGAGTCAGTCCTGAATCACTTGTTACTCTGATCTACTTCAAATCTTGTTACTCGTTTCGTGTCATTAATGGGGGATACATTAAGGCCTTCCTGTGACGAGTCTTTTCCTGTCGACTTCAACTCATTATCTAGGAATTAGACTTAGAAATTAATTGGTACCTTGGAATTTGCATGCCTCAATGGAAGGTTTCCTTGCTTTCGACAGTGGGTTTTCATTATTGAAGTCTGATCGAGAGATTCCACCGAGTGTTCGACTTCAACTCATTAATTCTCATTCGTTGGATTGTACTAGAGTACCTTGGGAGTCATTGACATTAATGGCGATTTCCCTCGCACTTGTTAATGATTCTCATCATTGACTGATAATCAAGTGGTTTCTACCATGTTCGACTTCAACACATGTATTCACATGGTTAGATTCGTACTATAGAGTGGTGGAGATGAAGACCTTGAATCTTTTCTCACGGATTCAGGTTGCGTTGAAGTATATTCAGTTTGTATTGTTGCATAGATCCACATTGTATGTCTCGTGGCTATGTTCATATTTGAGTCTTTAACACATAGATCCATAGTGTATTTTTGGTGGCTATGTTCAGATTTGATTCATAACGGCATGGATCCACAGTGTATGTTTGGTGGCCATGACGTGTCTTACTTGACATGGATCTTCGCATGTAGACATTTATGCTTTGAGTCATTTGTATTCTGAGTATGGGAATTCCTACCTCAGTGATGATGTATTATTGTATTGTATTTCCTTGTTTGTTGGCAGGTTTTCGACCGACTGTTCCTTGTTCCCTACACACACTCAAAAAAGTATTTTAGCTATCACTCTGTTCTAACTTCATACTTTGGGGGGCTCTGTTACACATTATTTTCATCATCCCTATGACTGTTAATTATGTAAACCTATCTTTTTCCTTCAGAGGGGTCAGTAGCCTGAGTTCCTAAAGAAAGAAGGGAGAAGAACTTGTCCTGAGAAAAGAAGTTGCATTTTCCTTTATGAAAACCCCATTAAAGATGATTTTTGCATGCTGCACTATGGCTAGGGTGTGAGAATGCCTGATTCTCGCAGGCTGCACCATAGCTGGGTTGCGAGAGGTTCGCAGGTTGCTCTATAAGTAGGGTGCGAGAATGCTTCTAGAAGGAGAAAATTCCATGCTTCTAGAAGGAGAAAATTCCATGGTGAGGTGGCATTTGAATGGTTTGGATCTTACTTGCTTTCATGCTTTAGTGGGATCATCCTAACCTCCTCACCTTATCCTCTTCAACTTATAAAAGGAGAGGAGCTCTCATGGAGAAAGTTAGCTTTTGAGATTTTTGGATTAGCT
>ML783299.1:113994-128743 GCA_009831015.1 Picea engelmannii
GAGATCTATTAGTGTCCGCACCTACCGATTTATCCAATAACAAAGTCTATCAACTTGTGTTGGTCACTCCTCAGAACTCTTGACTTTTCATGTCAACCATACCCTTAGTTTGTCTTAGAATCACATGATACTATAGTCCTATCATGCACCTTGGCCCTACTTTCATCATTGGTAGGTAAACTTGAACCCATTAGTCGACATTTCATCATTGGTCATTGATTGGGTGGTTTCCCTTGTGTTCGATGACAAAAAATCTATTCACACATTGGGATTTGTGCAGTGTCTTGGATACCATTAGCCTTATTGGTGGTTTCTTCGCCTTTTTAAGTAGTTTTCATCATGGTCTTCTATTAAGAGGCTATTTTTCATGCACCGCTTGCACTTGGCACATGCGAAAGACACAGAAGGTTGTTGGTTCATGAAAATGTTCTTCGTCCGATTTCCACCAAATCATGAAGCTCCTGCTTTGCACCTCATGCTGACTGATGAGAGATTCCTTAATTCTCTCCTTTCAGCGGGTCTCTTTCCATCGACTTCAACTCATATATTCTGGAAACAAGACCTATAGTATTATGAGTACCTTGAGGCTTACAGTCATTAGTGGCAGGCTCTCTCCCCATCGATAGTTGGGAATACATCAATGTCTCCTGATAAATGGATTCTTCAGGTGTTCAACACCAGCTCCTTTATTCACACTTGTAAGAATGTACTTGGTGCCTTGATACTTACTTTCATTATCGGTAGGCTATCTCACGTTTGTTAACGATATACCTAAATGATTGGTAATCAAACAATGTCTCATTGTGTTCGACCTCAACTACTTTATTCACATGATGTAGACTTGCACCCTTGGAGGATTGTGTATAAGACTTTAAGACATCACTATGTGGTTGAAGCTTTCCTGAGCTGTTGGTTCCCTTTCATTGGACCAGTACCTAAATGACTTCAATGATCATGGGAGATTAGATTGTACTCCATTGTATATAGATATCTTCATATTGGTTTTAAGATTGGTTCTACTGGGCCTTGTTCATGAATATGAAAAATTTTGGCATGTAACCACATTTGTATTTTCCTATTCATGGCCACAGACACTTGTTTGGTATATTTTCACATGGATCTATAGTGTAATTCTAATGGAATCCATGTATGCAAAGTCAGTGCACAATGCAATGAGAAACTAGTTTTTCCAGCTGGTTCCCCATAACTCCACTTTTGGGTTGTTTATAATGTATTTCGGCCATCGCAGATACTCCTCTAACCTCAGACATTAGGGGGCATATGTTATAGCAAGATTTTCCTCACCCTATGCAATCTTGCACAGAAGGCCTTTTTCCATTCCCCCATGCAAACTTATCATCCCTATTTGTAAAATCCAGAGCTAAAAATACAATTTTTTCCACATGTAATCACCTTGCCTACTATACAACATGTGTATATGCAGGCTACTCCACTACAACTCCCATACATCAATATTTGTGACAAAAAATGAAAATTAATGTTGGGTTTCCATGTCACGGCAGGAGATCTTTGATCCTTGGACTTCCATATATTGGAAACGTTCCGACTCGGCCCTTTAGTTACATTTGAAGGATATAAATGGGCCAATTCCGAGCTATGGAAAAGAGGAGAAATAATTCAACTTTGAGAGAAACGTTACTCTGGATAAATTATTTACTTCATATTGAGTCTGCATCCCCTTGTCCTTTAAGTCTGAACACAGTGTTCAACCCCCAAGCTCTTCCCTTATTTATGGAGAATCTCATTGTCTCCCTTCTATGAGCTTGCCTTTGGTGGAGGATTGAAGTGGTGGACGCCCAATTGTAAGGAACTTAGTTTCTTGATTCCGAACCATGTCGACATGGAAGTCTGTAATATTTTCACTTCTGTTGATCATTTATTAATAGAAATTCTCCTTTCTCGTCCAATTGATATCTTGCAAATATATGAGTTATTATCCATGGGAGTATTTGTTATGTTTATTAATGGATTATGATATATAATGTGCTAACGCTTTATATTATCACCATATTCTTGATTTTATTGGTTTTTGAGAACTTGTTGCAGGTATATAGATTTGGGTCGAAGTGCTCAACTATGAACTTCATCGAACATCTGGACGAGGTAGGCCTCTTTCTTATCTCACTTGCATATTGGTTTATATAACATGTTTTTGGGATAGAGTTAATTTTTGCATTCATTTCCGTCTGTTGTGGTTTACCCTATCCATAGAGAGTTTTTCCCTCATAAAACCAACTAGAAGGAGGCACCAACCTGAAGGAAGCTCAAACTCCCTGAATTCTCTAGCTACAACTAGAAGGAGGTTATGACCCCATGATTTACTAGAACCAACCTGAAGGAAGCTCCAACTCCCTGAGTTCTCCGACACCAAATAAAAGGAGGCTACAACCCCCTTTCTTTTCCCCATCCTACCATCCTATAATATAAGTGTAGACCCAAAATTTCACTACCATTGATCAACCTATAACTTGCATTGTCACTAATACATCAAGTGTCACTATCACTTCCAATGCCACTACCACTGTGACTACCACTATCATTGTCACATCAACATGTAACTAATGATCAACCAATCATCCAACCAATCAATGTCTATGTCACTGATATACCATCATAAACAAACTATATATAGATCCACTCACATGGATACCAAAACCATCACCATACCATTTACATCAACCATGTACTAGAACTTGTACCATACTATATGCCAAATATCCAAGTTGTGCCAATGTCTAAACAATATGCCTCATGTATGCACCATAACAAACAAGATCATATACCAAGTATAAGCCTCAAATATATGTAAATATCACAAATATGTGCCTCTAACAATTAACCATAACATCTATAAACTAAGTACCAAGGATATGTCTCAAACATGTATCAATATCACAAAAACATGGACCTCAACCATATGCAACCATATAACAAAATGACCTCCAAGACATTCCTTAAGCATGTTCCATACCATCCATGATACCAACTTCAACAAAGCACATAAAGAAATATTGTTACTCATGAAGAAACAATTGATACATACCAACTCTGATCTTGTAGTAACTATGTTGTACCATCATACCTTGCTGCAACCTAAACCAATCATCCTTCATCAAATTTTATCTTAGCCTCACTGGATATATTCCATATATCACATGGGGCCTCTTGTGACATATGTTAAACAACCCACGGGGGTGCCTCATGGGACACCAGTAGCCTGACTCATGGGGGTTAGCTAAACTAACGTTTCTTGAAACCCTTTCCTCTCTGCAACTCTGAGAATTTCACACTCCTTTCTTCCTTAGATCTACTTTCTTAGATACACTACGAAAATATTTACCAAAATATCACTTCAAAGATATATAATAATTGAACTTATGTGTGTAAAAATGAGAGGATTCTTGAGGTGTATTTATACTTTTCCATATGAATTATTTTCTTCACTTTAGGGTCGACCTGTACTTTCTTGTTATAATTGTTTTACCATTTAATTAATGACTTCTAGTTTCTTGCTAGAACTATTTAGGGGCTTCTTAACCATTCTTTGAGGCCTTCAAATTCATGACCTCATAACTCCTCAATCATGAGGAACTACATGGTATACCACCTACTGTTGGAAATGACATGACGAGGAATATACATATACGAAGGATTTGTTTACACTTGAAGTATTCTTCAACCTCATTTTCCTTAGTCAATTTCGGGCCTCATGACCACACCCTTGGGCTTCTCGTAGAATTTTTCAAAGCATCTTCCCAAGATGGGCATGCTTAAATCTACGCCATAAGGGGACCACTTTGGAAACTTATTCAATTATACCCAATACTTTTAGAGGCTTCTAGACTTCCTCTAAATTTGACATCAATGGAAATACATTTTCCAAGAATCTCCCCCTTTGACATTGATGGAAACACTCATTCTCCCCTTGTGATCAAGGCTCTCCTTGTATGCTTGCTTCTTTTCTTTCTCCCCCTTTGACATCAATGGAAAATGGTAACTCCCCCTGACAATTTTCTTCTGAACTTTCTCTCTTCTAGTGATTTTTTCCATTGGTGCTTCCTGATGAAGTAAACTACTGCCATATAGAAAAACATTCATATTGAGATTCCTTTATTGTCTCTGCACAAATAATTTTTCTTTCCTTGTATTCTGAGCAAAAAACATGTAGATTACTATGGAGTAGAAAATATTCCAAGTTTCTGTCGAAGATACTCAAATGTCTCTCTTAGGAGAGGTTTAGTGAAGATGTCTACAATATGTTCCTTTGTACCAATGTACTTTAAATTGATATTGTTTTGTGTAACCTATTCCCGCAGAAAATGAAAATTGATCGAAATATGTTTGGTCTTGGAATGAATCACTGGATTCTTGGAGATATTGATAGCACTAGTGTTGTCATAGAATATTGAAATGGTCTCATCATAATACACTTGTATATCTTGTATGGTTTACTTCATCTAAATAACATGAGTACAACATGTTGTCGCTGCAATGGATACTAGACAATCACCCAAATAGAAGGTTGATCCACTAGTACTTCTTATATCATCAATGCTTCCTTCCTAATCTACATTTGTGTAGGAAACCATAATCAATTCATTCCCTTTTAGATACCGCAACCCAAACTATGTTGTTCCTTTAAGATATCTAAAGATCCGTTTTACTACTAGAACATGAGTATTCTTCAGTGTTGCTTGAAATATTGCAACTTTTCCAACTTCTTCCCTTACATATGGTCTTGAAGATATCAAATAGAGTAGACTGTCAATCATCGATATGTAAAGTATATGATCTTCTTCCTTAGACTCATCGTCTTTTCTTAACTTGCAACCGATCACCATAGGAGTACTTACTGGTTTGCAATCTTCCATTCAAAACTTCTTCAACATTTATTTGATGTACTTGGTTTATGAAATGAAAATTCCTTCATCCAACTGAGCATGGATGATTTTAGGGACTAAATTTCACTCATGGGCTAATTTTCCATGGTTTTTCAAAAAACGAGATTTGCTATTTTAAAAATGATTCGCCCAAATTCTATAGGATAAAATTATTTTACCTTAAAAATCGCCAAAATTTTATAAAAACTATATAAAATCCTTAGAAATTTGAATATCTTTACAAAAATATTGCCAAACATTTATAGTAGGCATATGAAGGATTAGTAAGATTTGCCAAGGTTTCTAAATTTTAAAATAATTTTTCATCCTTAAAATCAACCCTGCAACTGAGATATATGAAGTGCCAAGAAGAATGTTAATTCACCAAGTAGTGGCATTTGAAACTCATTTTGCATGCCTTGGGAAAACTTCTTACTCATCCTGTCATCGTCACTTCCAAACATAATGTGATCCACATATTATTTAATAATGAGTATGTTATTCCTATAAATATTCACATAGATATTGTTATCTGTATTACCCTTTCAGAATACTTGTTCTTGAAAATACTTGTCCAATATTGAATACTAGGATCTAGGGGATTGCTTGAGTCCATACAAATATTTATTCAATCTACAAAAATAATATTCTCTTTCTGATAGTATGAACTCTTCTAGTTGTTCGAAGTAAAATTCTTATTCTAATTCACTATTTAGAAATTTTTATTTTACGTCCATCTAATATACCTTGATTCTCTTTGAACATGCATATGCCAAGATCAATATGATTACTTCCATTATGGAAATAGGAGAAAATGTTTCTTCAATATCTACTCCTTCAACTTGAGTGTATCCTTTGCATACCAATCTTTCCTTGTTTCTGGTTACCTGTCCATCTTGATTTAGTTTATTTTTGAACACCCATTTTGTACGAATCAAATTTCTGTTCTTCGGTCTTGGCACCAGTTCCCATGTTCCATTCTTCTCTATTTGATGTAGTTCTTCTTCCATGGCCTTGAACTAATTTTCATCATTACTGGCTTCCTCAAAGCTATTGGGTTCAACTGTGGATGGTAGTGCAAGGTGTCTTTGCTTTGGTGTAAAACAACTTTTACCTCCTCTGGTTTATATTCTTGCACTTTTATCTCCAATAATATTTTATGGTGGATGATTCTTATGAACCCGAAATTTAGGTGTTTTGGAGGGAAAAAAGGTCATTTTGGTCATTTTCTTCTTACTCTACTTCTAGTTCTTCTTCTTCTACTACCTCTTCTTCTACTACCTCTTCTTATTTTAGTTCTTCATCTCTTTTCTGTTCATTTGGATCTTTCCTTTCTTCTTTTATATTTGATACATCTGCTTCATCAATTTTTATGTTTATAATTTCCACTGTCTTTTTTATCCAGGTGGATATTGGTGGCCACCCACCTATTCCAACTAGATCCTTTTGAAAGTTTTAGTTCATCATGTTCTTTTGTAATCCTTTGTTATTGTGGTTCTACACTTTTGGGGATATCTGAATCCCTACACAACTTCTAGGTGGATATTGGTGGCCTCCCACCTAACCCAATTGGCTTATTTTGGAATTTTTAATGTCGGTACATCTTTCTGTACTTCCAAGGCTGTTTTGAGGCCCTAAACAATGTTTTTTTGGATTTCCATAGTCAAACTATATAATGCGTCAAATTTTGATGAAATAATGCATAGTTAACAAAACTACCTTTCCAACGGGCTATCATGCACCTAAAACAGAGTTCGTATGCAAAAGTTATGACCCTGGTTAGTTGAGGTACCAACTTACCTATCGAAGCCCACATAACATTTGTCGTTTCATCTCCTAGGGTTAGGTATTTGGATGTCTAGGGTTTTGGAATTCGTGAGTAATGTTATAAAGGCCTCTGGAGCCTCATTGTAATCATTCTTCTTAGACATATGCACATAGTAGCCACATCTCTTCTCAGAGATAGCTACCACCATTCGATCAAGTTGTTTTCATTTCTGCAATTTTACAGTTTCAACCTATTTTATGTATTCAATATAAGTTATTTTTCACTAGATATTGGTTGTTGTTCTCTGTATCTCTATGTTATTGTATTTAGTCTGTTATTTATTTCATTCTACTCATAAATTTGGATTATTGGTATCAGAGCGGTTTGCTCTTCATTTATTTTTCTTCATTCATGTCCCTGACAAGATCTAGGTACAAGAAGTTGGGACTCGAACCGGTCGACCCTTTGCAAGATCAGTCACACCGAGTCTAAACAAAACTCATCGAGGATGAGAAGAAAGATGATGGAGTCAGATATCCTTTTAAACTTTTGCTCAAGGAATCCCTTGCACGAAAAAGGAACGAAATGATGGAAAAATTTGCACATATCCTTCGACGACTGCCCACATGAGACACATCTTTATCAAGTGTCCATGCAACCCCCTTCAAGGTACAAGTAAATTTTTATATTCCATTATTTGAAGGAATGATATATGTGGATGTTGTAGATAAATGGTTGAATATCCTTGAAGGGTATTTTTCGGTCCACAATTTTTTTGATAGGGAAAATATTACTTTTTCACTCCTCAAGGTTGTCCCCGATGATAAGGACTAGTGGGATACTTACTCTGAGAAAAGGACCATAGAGGAATATGCAATATTTATGGTTTTCCCCACATGGGATTCCTTCAGGGATGCCATTAAATAAAAATGGATGCTATGAGGACCAATACACAAGATGGACCACCTTGCATCTGGAAAGGGACCAGACAATACCAGATTTCACCAATATTTTCCATACCCTCTGCACCAAATTGGGTATCAAATACTCTGAACAACATATGGCTCCCAAATAATGCAGATTTATGCATAGATATATTCAAACATAAATGGAGTTTCTAGACACTTCATCATTTGGATCTACAAACTCCTCACAGCCGAAGCAGGGAAAAGGAAACCCAAACCCATAAAAAAAAGGGACAAAGAAAAGATGGACACTCTCAAGAAAACCAATCCAAGCCACACCATAAGAAGGGTAATGAGAAGTCGATGAAGGACATAGGAAAGTAGTGTGAATACGATAAAATCCCTTGGCACAACACCGAAGAATGTTGTTCTAAGTAGTCATTGGTGGTCATGCTGAAAGATTCTGAGTCCAATGTAGATTATGAATTTGAATCAAATCCAAAAGGAGGGAATTGAATTATTGATGTTGAACCTAGTGCCATTGTTGCTACCACCAAAGTTTGGCCAAGCGAACCAGAGGAAGGGGAATGCCTCTTTCACTCACAGATGTGGATAAAGGGGGCTTCGCTTCATTTCATTGTCGATAGTGGCAGTCAGAAGAACTTGATCTTAGTAGATGTTTTCAAGTGGTTGTATCTACCGATGACACCACACCTGCAACCCTACACCATCAATTGGTTTCACCAAGGAAGAGATCTATGCGTTAGCCAACAGGTTTGTCTTCCCTATGGCATAAATCCCTTCAAAGATGAGGTATTGTGTGATATTTATCCCCTTGAAGTTTGTGATGTTCTTTTAGGATAACCATATTTGTGGAAGGGACATGTTGTGTATGAGTCTAGACCCCACAGTGTTATTATTTTTTAGGTATATAATTGTACAGGATACCAGAGGTAGTGCCACCTATCCCTATTTATTTAATCTCTTCTAAGAAATGCAGTAAGGTCATTTCATAAAACCATAAATTCATCTTCTTTGTGATCCATGCTCATAGTAATAAGAAGGTCTCCACCACATCCATGACCTCTACACAGAGCCTCTCTTTGCAACATAATAAAGTGGATGGAATCATGGATGAGTAGAAATATATATTCTCCTCACCCATCGGGGTATCTACGCACTGCCAAGTCAAACATCCAATTGATCTAACCCTCGATGCGCCTCTGCCTAATGGAACAATTTATCATCGCTTGCTGATGGAAAATGATGAAATAAAGCAAAATATCCAAGAGATTCTTCAAAAGGGTCACATAAGACCCAAATCCTCCCCTTGCAGAAGCCCAATTGTATTGGTGCAGAATAAATACGGGACTTGGTGACTCTGCATTGATTACAGAACATTAAACAAAATCATAGTCAGGAACTGGTACCCAATTCCATGAATTGATGACCTTCTTGACCAACTCAAGGGGAGAAAGTTCTTAAGAAAGACTGACCTAAAGTCTGGCTACCACCAGGTTCCCATCGAACCGACCGATGTATGGAAGACAACTTTCAAATATAAAGAAGGTCTCTTCGAATGGCTAGCCATGCCCTTTGGCCTAACAAATGCACCAACAACTTTCATGAGGTTGATGGATGATGTATTGAGACCCTTCACCAACTCTTTTGTGGTGTTATATCTGGATGAAATCCTCAAATTCAAAATAACTTGGGAGGAGCACATGCAACATATTCAATAGGTTTTGAGCACTTTGCAACAACACAAGCTATATGCCAACTTGGAAAAATGCTCCTTTGGCATGAAAAAGGTCCAATAATTGGGCTACATTGTTGATGAACATGGGGTACATGTGTATCCAACTAATATCCAAGTCATCCATGAAGGGCCAACCCCGACCACACTGACCGAGCTTCGAAGCTTCTTGGGACTTGCGAACTTCTATCAACGACTCATGTTGGGATTCTCCCATATTGCATGGGCCCTCAACCAAGTGACCAAGGGAAGTGGTAAGACAAAGTTCACATGGGAGAAGGCACAACAATGAGCATTTAATGATTTGAAGCATCACTTGTGCTCAACTCCAATACTCTCCTTACCCGATATGCAAAAACTGTTCGAGATTGAGACTAATGCATCCAACTATGTTGTAGGCATATTTCTCACTCAACATGGACATCTGGTAGCATACCATAGTGAGGAAATATCAGATGCTTTCCAGAAATACCCCACCTATGAGAAGGAAATGCATTCCATTTTACAAGCGTACCATCATTGAAAACATTACATTCTTGGAAAGGAGACAATCATACACACTAATCACAATCCTCTATAGTTCATACAGACACAAGGGAAGTTGCAGAAGGACCACGATCAGAAGTGGTCCCCATATTTGTAGCAGTTCCATATAAACATCAAGTATAAGAAAAGGAGCACAAATCATGTTGCTAACTACCTCAGTTGACCTCCCGTGGCTGCACTCACCACCATGCTCCATTCCTGTGGGCATGAGACATCTGAGTGGCCCCAAGTTTATCAGCAAGATCCTTACTTTTACACCACCTATCATCTCTTGGGTATAGACACAAATGTCATGAGATTTTGCATAAAGCCAATGCTAAGTACAAGCATCGCCATGATCAACACCGGGTACCACACAAGTTTTAGGTGGGAGACAAGGTTTGGTTACATTTGCAAAACAAACACCTTACATGGCCCCATAATAAGCTCCATCCACTTCTCTATGGGCCTTACACTATCACCAAGGTTTTTGGAGACAATTCTCTTGAGATCAACACTCCCTCCTTCCTTGGCTTGCACCCAGTGTTCAATGTGGAACTCCTCCAAGCATATTTTCCACCATTATTGGAAACCTTAGAAATCACATAATAGTTGACACTCATAGAGCTCAAACCTGAATGCATGGAACAAACATCCACTGATAAGATAGTGGACACACAATTCAAGGGCACTCACCAATAGAGGATCCAACTTTATCGAGTTGTCAAGGCAAGGCTACTCCTACACCAAGTCACATATCTCACCCAGGGTCAAATTCAACATAAATTTCCTCACCTAATGGGGACACTCAACACAATGGAGACCATTGCATCCTAAGGGGGGAGGAATGATCTAGGTGGATATTGGTGGCCACCCACCTATTTCAAATGGATCTTTTTGACAGTTTTAGTTCAACACGCTCTTCTATAATCCTTTGTATTTGTGGTTCTACACTTTTGGGGCTGTCTAAATCCATACACAACTTCCAGGTGGATATTGGTGGCCTCCCACCTAATCCAACTAGTTTATTTTGAAATTTTTCATGTCAGTACATCTTTTTGTACTTCTAGGGCCATTTTGGGGCCCTAAAAATTATTTTTTGTCTTTCCACAGTAAAACAATAGACATAGTCATATTTTGACAACATAATGTGTAGTTCTCAAAAATACCTTTCCAATGGTCTATCACGTTCCTAAAATGAAGGTCGTATGCAAAAGTTATGACCCTGGGAAGTTGAGGTACCAAATTACCCATTGAGGCCCACATAAATTTTGGTGTTTCATCTCCTAGGGTTAGGTTTTTGGATGTCTAGTGTTTTGGCATTCATGAGTAATGATACAAATTCCTCTGGAGCCTCATTGTAATCATTCTACTCAGACAGATGTGTGTAGAAGCCACATCTCTTCTCATATATAGCTACCACCATTCGAGCAAGTTGTTTTCAGTTCTACAGTTTTGCAATTTCAGCCTATTTTATTTATTCAACATAAGTTATTGTTCATTGGATATCGATTGTTTTTATCCATATCTCTGTGTTATTATATTCAGTCTGTTATTTATTTCATTCCGCTCATAAATCTGGATCACTTTTTTAGTCTCAGATTGTAACATTTGTATGCCTTTCTTTTTCTTTAATAACCAACTAGTATGCCTTTATCAAATCGATAATAAAATTTTCAAACTCGACCATCTTCTCTTTTTATGTAGAACTTACTTCCACATACTCTAAAATGTTTGACATTTGTTGGTCTTCCCTTCCATAAATCATATGGTGTTTTATCATGGTTACTTATGATAATTCCTTTGTTTAATATATGAACAGTTGTGTGTACTTCCTATACCCAAAATATAATGCTCAACTTTGAATCCATCAACATGGTTTTGGCCATTTCTGTTATAGTTTTGTTCTTCCTTTCAATGACTCCATTTTGCTGAGCTGTCCTAGTTGTTGAGAACTGCCTTTTTATTCCATGCTCTTCATATAATTCCATGAATTCTTTTGACATGAATTCACCTCCATTGTATGACCTTAAGCACTCAATTATCGAATCCATTTTTTCTTCAACCATCTCTTTGAATATTTTGAAATTTATGAATTCCTCTGATTTATTTTTGAGAAAAGACACTGCAATGATTCTTGTATAATCATCAATAAGTAGCATGAAGTACTATTCTCCATTTAGTCCTTTTTTTCTAATTGTTCCACATAGATTAGTGTGCACAATTTATAATGGATTTTTTGTAGAGTATTCCTTTGATCTGAATTTTTTTCTTGTCTATTTTCCATGTAGACAATGCTTGCATATAGTACTGGCCGTTTTTGAAATTTTATGCATTTCTCTTATTGCTTCCTTTATCCTAATATTGACAAGATTGTCAAATTTCATGTGTTCCATTCTTCTTTTCCAAATCCAAATTTCATTTTCTCTTCCCAAGAAACATCTTTCCTTTCCAATATCATTTAATATGTATATGTTGTTTGAGGTTCTTATTGTTGTATCCACCAATATTCCCGATCCTTACTTTCTTATCTCACACTTCTCAGAATCAAATATAAGTCTATGTCCTTGATCACACATTTGACTTACACTCAATAAATTATGCTTCATGGTTTCAACAAGTAGTAAATTATCTTCCTTGGCATCCTTACTTCCAAGATTGACTATGCCTTTCCCTATAATTTTGGATAATTTTTCATTACCAAATGAAACTGATCCATCTCATTCTTTCCTTAGAGTTATAAATCTATTCTTGTCACCTACATTATGTTTTGAACAACTACTCTCAATGTCCCAATCACTTCTTTTGTTTTTTGCCTATAGTGCAAGGGAACATTCTTAAAAATTCAGTTTATTGTACTTCCTGGACCAAATTCTTGATGGTCTCTTGCGATGATTGTTCAATTCCTTCTTTGTTTCCTTTAGAGGAACTATCAATCTACAATCTTTGTCCATGTGTCCAAAATTCTTTCATTTATAACATTCTACTTCATTGTTTCATGAGCCAAAACTGTTATAGTTTCTATTGAATCTTTCATGAGGCTTTATGAGATGATTAATTCTAGGGTGACCTTCATAGTTGCTTCTATTTTTAGCATAATATTTGCATTTTATAAATTTGTGCCCAATTTTTTTAAAAGAATAACATAAACCAAGAAAGATAGTTTCATACCTAGGATATCTTTTGAATCATGTTGTTCCTTTGTAGCTTTCTTACTGATTTATTTCCATGGGTGGATATTGATTTTGAAACCTGGGTTTTCTAGATGGTTCCAGTCTTCTTTAGTCTTCTTCTTGATCATTCTCATGTGAAGGCTTGCATTCTTCCTTCTTGGTGAATCCTCTGGTGATTTCTTCATAAGTCCTTTGTTATGCTATATCTTCTATAGCCAGAGATATCAAACCCTTCTTTGTATGTGTTTGGTTGTATCCTAGTCCATACCTATCATGATATTCCCTTTGAGCACTGATGATTTCATCCAGTATTTTGGTGATGTTCTACTGCATATATCTTTTCTGAATTTCCTTGCTTAGTGAAACTATTTCATTTTCTAAGTTTTCTTTCTCCTTTTCCTTTTCTTCCATCCTTCTTCTAAGTATCTCTTCGATCCTTATTTCTTCTTAAACTTGGACTTTCAATTTCATAATCATCTATTGATCTTTTTAGAGTTAGGATTTTGAGAATCCTCCTTTAGAAAAATTAATTCTCCCTTGAGTGATTTGTTTTCCATCCTCTCTCTTTTTAGTTCTTATAAAGAAATGATTAGTTATGATCTGAGATAAACTTCACCTTCTTCTTCATAATCCTCTACATCATTTTGATAATCCATAAAGAGTACATTTTCTGAGTCATTGTCACTATCATCATCCTCATTAGATGATGAATTGTCTTCCTTTGAGTAGAGAGAGTGTCTTTGTTCTTGTTTCTTCTCTTGTCTCCCTTTTCATATTTCTTTTCTTTCTTAGGAACTTCTTCTTCATCATTCTCTTTGTTCTTATCATATGGACATTTATTAACAAAATGACCAATTTTACCATAGTTAAAACATTTAAAAAGAAGCTTACCTTCGTACTTGTCAGTTCCTTTTTTTAACTTCCTTACGAAGTTCTCCATCTCTTCATCCTCATTAGAATCATCGTTGTAGATACAATCTGACTTTGGCTTTTTCTTATTCTTTTTGGTCTACTTGGATGCCTTGAATTTTTCTTCCTTCCTAGATTGATTCCCCCATTATGTTCTCATCTCATAGGCTGTAAATATTTCATTTATCTCATCCATGTTTATCGTAACAAGATATTCTCTCTCTTCTAGGGATGAAATCTTAGGATCAAATCTCATTGGAAGAGACCTTAGTATGTTCTGGACAATCGCTGGTTCTTTAAATTCTTCTCCCAAGCCTTTAATGGAGTTCACGATTTCATCAACTCATAGAAAGTAAGCCACAATATTTTCGTCTTCCTTCATCTTCAATTGCTCAAAATTTCTCCTATAGGTTTGAAACTTGGCCCCCTTTACTTTATCATCTCCTTCATAGATATTTTTAAGTTTGTCCCAAATTTCCTTTGTAGAGTCACAATGCATAACCTTCACATATACTGAGTTCTCTAGGCCATTCAAAATCACATTTGTGGCCTTCGAATGATTTTCATTGAGTTTCTTTCCATCTTTATCTTTTGGAGTAGTGGTAGGTATCATGTATCCATCTACTACTACTTTCCAAACATCAAATCCATGCTCTTGTATATATGTTTTCATTATTCTTCTCCAAAAGGCACAATTCTGTCCATCAAATTGTGGTACTCCAATATTAGTGTACTCCATAATATTCCTTCCAGTGGTTAGACTATTTTCTTAGAGGAACTGCTCTTATACCAATTGTTGGAATATTGAGAGG
>ML783299.1:128777-166318 GCA_009831015.1 Picea engelmannii
GGGGGGGGGGGTGAATCAATATTATGCAATCTTTTACCACTTTTAATTAGAACATGTAATCATTAGCTTTATCAACAATATATCATCAATATATCATGAGTAGTATCAATCAACAGAGCATAACAAATAACCACATATACATAGTACATTAAAATTTACGTGGAAACCCAAATGAGAGAAAACCATAGAATGGTTTCTTATATGTCAAAGATTACAAACATAATTACCAACTTAACGAGAACTCTACAGAGTTATCATTTTTTGAGGGATCACATTTTTTACCCCATTTTAAAAAATGGTGCTACCGGTAGCAACCCCCCTCCCTTTTTAGGTGATTTTTTGATATTTTAAATTTTTGATTCATAATGTTTCCACATTATTTTTTTAAATGCTTGTTTTTTCATCTATTTCCATTTTTTTCTATTATTTTTTCAACGCTGTTTTTAGCATGCTTCTTTCAATCTTGAAAATATTTTTTACTATTTACTTTTTTGAAATTAAAATTTTTCGTCTCCTTAATTAATTTATGGTTCCATTCTTTCTAAATATATTGGAAAATATCATTTTTAATGCATGTTTTACCTTTACTTCAATACATAGAAAATAATTGTGGTTAAATAACACTATTTTTGAATATTTAGAAAAAACAACTAATTTAAATTGTTTTTGATAAATAAAAAACTAAAAAAAAACTAAGAAAAATAAAAGAATTGAAATAAAAATAAAAATAAAAATAAAAAAGAAAATTTATGTATAAAAAAAATTAAAGAAAAAACTTAAAAAACTAAAGAGGAAGCTCCAACCCTCTGAGTTCTTCGACACCAACTATAAGGAGGCTAGAACCCCCTTTCCTTGCCTCGTCCCATCGCCCTGAAATATAAGTGTAGACCCAAACAGTCACTACCATTGATCAACTTGTAATTTCCAGTGTCACGGATACATCAAATTGTCACTTCCATTGTCATTGCTAGTGTCACTGTCACTACCACTGTCACTCACACATTCACATCAACCTATAACTGATGATCAACCAATCATCCAATCGATCATTGTCTCTGTCACTGATATGCCATCATCAACCAACTATAACCAAACCCACTCACATGGATACAAAAATCATCACCATACCATGTACCATAACTTGTACCATACCATATGCCAAATATCCAAGATGTGCCAATTTCTAAAAATGTGCCTCAAGTATGACCCGTAACAACCAAGTACATATACCAAGTATATGCCTCAAATATATGTCAATATCACAAATATGTGCTTCTAACAATGAACCATAACATCCATAAACTAAGTACCAAGGATATGTCTCAAGAATGTACCATTATCACCAATACATGGACCTCAATCATATGAAACCATATACCAAAAGTACCTCCAAGACATTCCTTAAGCATGCACCATATAATCCATGATACAAGATTCAACAAAGCACATAAAAGACATACCTTTACTCATGAAGAAACAACTGATACATACCAGCTCGGATTTTGTAACAACTTTCTTGTACCATGTTACCTTGCTTCAACTTGAACCAAGAATCCTTCATCAAATATGGCTTAGTCTCATTGGGCATATGCTAGATATCATGCAGGGCCTCGCATGAAAAACACTAAACAACCTACAGGGGATCCTCACAGGACACTAGTAGCCTGACCCGCTGGGGTCAGCTAAACTAGGGTTTCCTGAAACCCTTCCCTCTCTGCAACTCTAATACTTTTTCTCTCCTTTCTTCCTCATATCCACTTCCTCGGATGCGCTAAAAAAGTATTTACCAAATAATCACATGAAATATAGATAAGAATTGAAATTTTCTATGTAAATATTAGAGGCTTCTTGAGGTGTATTTATACTTTTCCATGTGACTTCTTTTCTTCACTTTAGGTCTGACTTGTACTTTCTTGTTATAATTGTTTTACCCTTTAATTAATGAATTTTAACTTCTTGTTGCAACCATTTAAGGGCTTCTTAACATTTCTCCAAGGATTCCAACTTCATTACCTCGTAACTCTTCAACTGTGAGGAACCACATAACGTACCACATACCATTGGAAATTCCATGACGATGAATATCCATCTATGAGGGTTTTGTATACACTTGAAGTATTCTTTAACCTCATTTTCCTTAGTCAACTTTGGGCTTCATGACCACACCTGATCCAGATTATGTTCGGAATGAAATGAATGCACATATATTACAATGAAACACTCATCAAAATTGCTAGAAACATAGAAATACAACAACACTTGATTTCTATTAATGAAAGAATCGTAAAGAGACTGTAAAATACAGAGTGCAAGACTCACTAGAATGGTGGCATATTTATCTCTGAGAAGAGATGTGACGAATACACTCATTTTCCAGAAGATGATTACAATGAGGCTCTGAAGGACTTTTATGTTAAACAAGAATGCCAAAACCCTAGACATAAAAAAACCTAACCCTAGGAGATGAAACTCCAAAATTCATGTGGGCCCCATTTGGGTAAGTTAATATATTAACTTCCCAGCGTCGTAACTTTTGCATACGATCTCCATTTTAGGCATGTCATATCTCATTGGAAAGGTCTTTTCGAGAACTACACATTACACTGTCAAACTTTGACTATGTTTATAGTTTGACTGTGGCGAGCCAAAATAACATTGTTTAGGGCCCCAAAATAGCCCTGGAAGTACAACAAGATGTCATGACATGAAAACATACAAAATAAGATAATTGTATTAGATGGGAGGCCGCCAATATCCACCTAGAAGATTTTTAGGGATTCAAACAACCCCATAAGTGTAGAACCCCCAATTACAAAGAAGTACAAAAGAACGTGCTGAACTAAAAATTGACAAAAGGAGGAAGTTGGAACAGGTGGGTGGCCACCAATATCCACCTAAATCAATCCTCCCCCCTTAAGAAGAAATAATATCCATTGCGTTGCGTTCTCAGGGAAGAGGGGAAAGTATTTTCTGAATCTGAATCTTGGTGAGATTCATTCTTTATTGGAGAAGTTATGCTGCTTGGTCTATAGAAGAATGTGACAAGCCTGCTATTGGCAGGGTTCAATATGCTCCACCAATATGTTGTCTTTGTATTTGATAGGGCATTGTAGGCACCATTGTAGGTGAAGAAACAATATGTTTTTGTTGGATAGAAGGTGTTGAGGCTGCAGTGGTTGTAGTGGTATTCTATGCATCCTTTGAACATAATATGAAGATGATGCATTTTTTAGTATGAGAGATTACCTTGCGGCACTATTTTGGTGGAGCAGTAGTCAGAACTACCTCTGGTATCCTATAGAGATGACGTCCCAGAGTAATAATGACACTACGGGGTCTAGAATCATAGACATCATGAAGTCTCCACATATGTGGTTGGATGAAAACCACATGATAGACATCAATAGGGGAAACATCGTACACTACCTCATCCTTGAAGGGATCGATTCCATAGGACAGGAGACATTACTGGTTGACACGAAGATCTCGCCCCTGGTGAAGCCACCCAATTTTTTATGGCTAAGGGTGTGGTGTTTTCGACAACCCAAATTTTTTGACAGCCTTAGCTGAGATGAGTTTCTTTTGTCTATCATTCTCAACAATGAAATGCAATGGGGCCCCATCACCCACATCTATGAATGGAAGAGAAGCTCCCTCACTTCGGGATCCACCGATTCTTCCAGTTGAATTGTTGTGGTCGCAATAGTGGCAGTGGGGTCTGCGTCGATGATCTATCTATTTTCAATATCTTTTGGATCAGATTTCAAATCAGGGTTCATATAAGTGTCTTTGACCTCAACCATCAGTGACTGTTTTGAGTGACATTCATCAATGTTGTGCTAGGGTATTTTGCGAAAGTCACACCATTTCCCAGTGTCATTATTCATCTTTCCTTTACCCTTCTTTTCCTATGTCTTGGACCAGTTTTCTGGAGGTTGTTGGTTAGGGACGTCCTTAACATGCTTTGGCTGTAGCATATTTATAGACCCGAATTCCCATTTTTTTTATGCCTAAATTTCTGCTCGATTTTGACAGCATATCGATAGAAAGCTCCTAATGATGAGATGTTTAGAAAATCCATTTCGGTTTGGATGTACCTATGTAGATCCCCACGGTATTTCAGAACCAAATGTCGCTTGGAGTCTTTGATACCCAGATTGGTGCACAAGGTATGGAAAGTATTTGTGAAATCCGACATTGTTTAGCTCTTCTCTTGCTATAGTGTGGTCCATCTCATGCACCGGTCTTCATAGTTATCAACGGAATAGTATTGTTCTTTGACCGCATCCACAAAAAAATCCCAAGTGAGCTTGGCCCCATATTAACCATATTCCTCTGTGGAAATTTTCTCCAAATAAGTTTATAACCAATGTTCGACATGGGGGAGAGCCTTGAGGAGTGAGAAGGTGATATTTTCCCTGTCAGAAAAATTTTGAACAAAGAAATAACCTTCTAATAGATTTAACCATGTTTATAGGGAATCCACCTCTATCTGACCTTCAAATATCAGAATATCAAAATTAACTTGTACCTTGAAGGGAGAGGTTCCTCCAAAATGACCGCTTGATAAAGATTTGCCCGTTGCTATCGACAAGCATTGAAGGATGTGTGCAAAATTCTCCATCATTTTGTCCCTTTGTCGTGATAGAGATTTATCAAGAAAAAGGTTAATATAATCTTTTTCTCCGTTGTTTTTCTTTTCTTCTGCTATTGAGGGTTTCTTGGGCATGCGAGAGTGATTTTCCTCAAGAGAGACAAGTTTGAGACCCAACTGGCTATACTCGGACCTCGTCAGTGGAATTCACTAAAAACGATCAAGAGCAACCTGTTCTAATACCAATGATCCATATTATGTTCGAAACGAAATGAAAGCAAATATATTACAATGAAACACTCATGAAAATTTTTAGAAACAAAGAAATACAACAATACTTGATTTCTATTAATGAAATAATTGTAAAGAGACTGTAAAATACAGAGTGCAAGACTCGCTAGAATGGTGGCAGATTTATCTCTAAGAAGATATGTGAGAGCTTCGCTCATTCACCAGAAGATGATTTCAAGGCTCTGAATGCCTTTTTATGTTAAACAGGAATGTTGAAACCCTACACATTCAAAAACCTAACCCTAGGATATGAAACGCCAAAAGTCATGTGGGCCTCGTTTGTGTAATTTAGTACATTAACTTCACGATGTCGTAACTTTTTCATATAATATCTATTTTAGGCGTGTGATAGCTCGTTGGAAATGTATTTTCTAGAACTACGCATTATTTTCAAACTATGACTCTATCTATAGTTTGACTTTGGTGAGCCAAATTACACTGTTTAGGGCTCCAAAACGACCCTCGAAGTACAACAAGATGTGCTGACATGAAAACTGATGAGTGTTATATATGTACTAAAAACACACTAAAAACCCTCAATTAAATTGTCAACCCGGGGTAGGTAAACTTAGAGTTGTAGAAAAATATATGCCAAGGTAGAAGGGCTTGTAGTAGTATAGTCTAACTAAGGAAGTGGCTATCTAAGGCTAATCTATTCAAGCAAAGCTATCTAATGAGAAAACCCTACTAAACAACTTTAAACTATGTAAACTAAGTACTTTTGAACCAATGATCGATGGATAGTTCTAGGAAAGCAAATGAAAACCCTACTAAGAAAACTAGTTCAATCATAACAATAAGAAAAAGCAAACTATTTAAGCACAACAATAAACAAATAGCAACAACAAACTACTTTAACTAGTCTACTTAAATTCAATGAACAACTATCCTATGAAAGCAAGTAAATAAACAAGCAACTATACTATCAAAGCAAGAATAAAAAAGTAAGAAATTAACCTATTAAATCAAGTAAACAACTAACTAACCTACGATAACTTCTACAACAAGTAAACTAATAAAAACTACTCAATAAGCAACTAACTAAGCTAAAAGACAAGTGAACTCTACTCTCAATACAACTATTTCTAATTTACAAAAGGAAATCTACTTAATTGAAAGAAATACAAATTAACAACTAATTTTTAATCTATGATAAGCAAACTACTCTTTAATCTACCAAAGCAAAAGACTATCTATCCTACAAAAGAAAGAAAGTTATCTTCTGATCTATGAAAGCAAGAAACTATATTTTAACCTATGAAAGCTCAAATATAGTGTTGATGGTTGGGTGAATGTATCTGATGTCCTATAATATCACGATGGCACTTGACAATGAAAGATAATTCAAGAGGGATAAAATCGATATTGAATTCAATAGCAAAATGAAAAGTGTGAATTAGGCAATCCAATGAGAACTTAGCCATTACTGAAACAACATCAATTACCCTACATATCCATGGGATTATTACTCATGCATTAATCATCAATAGTTATAAAGAGATTATAAAATTCAATTACACTCTATACTATGTAATCAAACTCATAACTAAATTCAATTATTAACTAAAAACTGAAATTGCAACCTAGATCTAAGAAAGAAATTGCACAAAGTAAAACTAAGCTAGAACTATTTCAACAATTCAAATTGCAAAAAGGAAAATGCTTATAAACAGAAATTAAACATGATTCTAACATATAACAAGTAAACTAATGAGAAAATTAATTAACAACTAGTTAAGCACAATCTAAATAACAATTGAATAAACAATCTACAAATGAAAACTAGAACTAATACTATCCATCAATCGAAGCCTTATTAAAGAAAAGATAAATTAAAATTCTGTTCTAAAACTCTGTTTCAAACTCTATTTTGAACTTGATTTTAAAAGCATAAAGAAAATATAATCTAATATTTAATCACACATGGGGTTAGTGTCTAAGTTTGCAAACTTGTTCCTACTAACTACAAAGTTAGTGAATATTGACAAAATCCTTCATACTAACCTACAAAAGGAAACTAAAACAGTTAAACTATAACAACAAATTATGTAACAAAGATATAAAATAACAATTCATGTATAGGAAATAAAATAAAAGACATCTATGCTATGTACTTCATAAAAAAACTCATAGAAAAGTTACCAGACTACTGGTGCCCCCCCCAGCAAGTTGTGGTCACTCTTCAAATGCACACCATGGTCTCAGCAAAGCGATTTCACCATTAAAACTTAAAAACATAGTCTTACACAATTCTGGCAAAATGAAAATGGAAAAACAGAGGGAAATTGTCTTTTCTCTCTAACACACGATTTCCTAAAATTATTAACTATTGTATGACCACCATGGTGGAATTTTTAAGCTTTACATACTGAGAGGTTGACCATTGGAGGGTCGAACCTCTTCTAAAAACAATAAATTACATTAATGATGCCCTAACTGTCAAAATGGAGTGAGCCAATAATCACCCAACTTAACAACCCAAATTGAGTTGTCAAGAGTTCAGTAGCTGGAGGGGGCAACCATGAGAAAAAACCATGTTCTTGATTTTCCCACCACTGGCCCCCAATACCATAACCGCCTAATCACCCATCATTTTTGTGTAGGATGGAGTGCGGGATGGAGTACCTGACTGAGTGCGGGATGGAGTACCGGACTGAGTTCCAGATGCAAAAACATGCTGCGATTTTTCTCTGACACCAAAAAATGTGAATTAGATCCATGGAAACATAAAAACATACTAAATTATAATCAATATCATCATAAAATATGAATTATGCATACATGTTGTGGATCATAGCGTTTTGGCACAAAATCCCTTCAAAAACTTCCTCAAAACATGAAAACGCATATATACATTCGACAAAAGTATCTAATAAACATCATAAAACTGATCATATCTCATGCCCAACATTACCTCCACACTTATGATTTTGCAGGTCCCACTGTAAACAAAAAGAAATTTCCCCTTGTGACTAGGCTTACTGAGGAGGATCAACTTTAGAAGCTTCTCCTTTTTGATGTGAAGACTTTGCCTTATGATTCTTGTGTTGCTTCAATTGTGCTCTGAGGCTACAGTTGGATTTGGTCATCTCATCAACCAACCATTGAAGGGGGTTTACCTTTTCTTGGAGGACTATATTATCATGGTGAATATTTGTGTCTATTGTCTTCCTTTCTTCCAACTGTTGGAGCAACTAAGAATTCTCTTTTTGTAGCTTCTCAATGGCTGGGGAAAAATCAATGATCTCGGAGGAAGGCTTAGATCCTTTGAGAGATGTGGACAATCTATCATTCTTATGATCTAGTGTAGGCATGGGTGAAGTAGGAGTAATAGGGGATTGATAAGGAGAGGTAGGTTCTAATTTTGTCTTTCTTTGTGGCTCTAATCCATTAGCATAAACTTCTCTAAGTCTCTTGTGAGGGCTCTCAAGATCGCAGGACACTTGGATAGGGTTCGAAGCAGGCAAGGGTTTTGCATAAGGTTTTTCTCTTGTGATTTGGGTACTCTTTCGAAAGGGTCCTTTACCAAATCGATTGGATCCCCTCCTATTTGTGGGAATTAAAGGAAGGTCTTGTTGAATCACTTCTTGGAGATTTTTAGGTGTTAACAATAGGATTCTTTTGATCTTTACTCTTGGTCCTTTTTCCTGATGAGGATGGGGTGTCAACAAGCTCTTTGAATTGTTCCAGTAAAGAAATGGTTTTTGCAGGGGGGTTTGGAGTCTTTGGAGAGTGGGGCTTGGATGGAGAGATAGTCCTTAGGCCAAGTGGCTTTTTTCCGGTCTTAATTGTCAAGTGAGGGTTTGCAAATTGATAGATAAATGCATCCCGAGTTTGCTCTTGTTTCTATAATTCGGCTAGAACAAGGAGTTTGATTAAGCCATGGTGAAAGAGGATGTTGTGGGGATTAGTTACATTCTTTCTCACTTGAGAGGAAATATTTTCCAAGCTCTTTAGAAAGTAGAAGGGGAAATTCAAAGGTTTGTTGAACTGAAAATTAGCTAGCAATCTGAAATGACAGGCTTTGAAAGTGGAATATCTACCTTTGAATGTGATCAACCTAGTGATGATGATGAGAGGGTTGATCAATTCCTCATTTATCCATTCCCTTGAATATCCTTTTTCTCCTGAGATGTTTTGGAATTTGGGCTTAAAAACCCTGTTACAACTTGAGCGTAGCAGCTGGTGGTTTTTTAACCTTCTATCTCCCATTCTTGGAAGCTTCGTGGCTGCAAAAATGGACTCTTTTGAGACCCCAAAGGTAAGAGAACCCAAGCACATTGTATTCCCATCGAAAATGAGGGAAAATTGCATGGAGATGCCATCATTGTGGCCCTATAAGTTATATAAAAATGGCCCCCTTCCTGCGTGCAAAAACACCTCTCTGCACTATGCAAATTCAGGAATGGAAAAAATATCTGCATAGGAAGAAGGTTCATACCTCTTGGGCATTGTTATGAGGTAAAGATATGGACATAGGCAAAATTCACCAAGAGAGGGTGCGATCAGGCCAAGGGATGGCACGAATTGAGCAAGGGCTGAATGCAATGAAGACAAAGGAACGAATGATAGAGGTTGAGCATGATTTTCTAACACAGGGGCAAGGCAAATAACAAGGGTAAATTGGGATAATAGGTTACCCATATCGTAATTTAATGTGCCTATGGGGGAATTGGTTGCACACATGTGCACACGAGTTGTCATGTGTGGGAAATTTCGAATTCAAAGGAACATTTTTGGGGGAAATCTTAATGATGTGTAGTTAGATCAATGTCCAAGTCTTTTGACTTGGACATTTGATCATGAACATGTCTAAAGTTTGCATCCTCACTTTCAATTTCTTGCAACCAATTCACTTAAATGTCATTGATTCCTTGTTACCTGGAATTGTGGACAGTTACTGGCATGTGAATTCATATGGAACTTCGTTCGACACCTCATACGACACTTCATACAACACCTCATATGACACCTCTGTGTTAAATAAATTTTTACCTCTTGTAATGGATATCCTACAATATTGAAATATTTTTGACAGTCACAGTGGTCAATATCACAGGGAAATGCTCCATTGTTGTTGATTTTGCCACCATGCTCACTCAATCCTCTTGCAAAGGACATGTAATGTCAAAACCTACAATGTAGAGCTTGTAACAAAAAATAAACCGATAGAGTGGTCTGTTAAGTATATGTTCAACAATTTATAGCACACAGGAGTTTAGCACTTCAAAAATAAGATGGTTGTTGATGTAATAACCTGTATCATGAAAATATTACTAAAATTCTTACAAAGATTTATTTCTCTAGGCAATGATCATTTGTCAACTCATGAACCCCTCCCCCACACCTAAGTATTGTGACACCTCACAATCAAAAGTATAGAAAACCAGTTAGTTCCCCCAATAGCCGAAGATTTATAGTATGTCAAGTGTAAAGATAAATTTCACAGATTGGTCTGACAAGACGGTTAGAAGATGGCCCCACCTATAGGATAAGAGATCCTATATATAGATAAGAAGAGGTAGGCAAGAGAGTTTCAATATAGTATTAGAGTTAGTTCCCAATGGCAAGTTTATGGAGTTCATTAACCTTAGCTTAACCATACATACTTCATGTCATATTTGTCTGTAAGTAATGCCGTACATCAGGATAAGTTTAAATTTATTATTTATTTTTGTCAAATTACCATCCTCGCTAGGTAGAATGCCCCGCTGCCAGCAAGCCTGTTCAATACTCTGTCAGGTTTAATTAGTCATACCACAGGCTAGTACCCGCTACCAACATATATTCTCAATATCCTGATGGGTTATCCTCTTACACCCTCAGAGACTGGCCCTCCATCTTTTTATATTTTAGTATAAGATTTCTTTATGCAAGAAGATGGGGGGACAACTGTGAAAACAAATTTTCTGTATTTTTTCAATTGGGATTGAATTTATGTTAGAGGATGACTTTCCATTATATTACTAAGTGATTGTCTCGATGTAAAGGTTACTTAAGCAGACGTGGCCTATCTAAAAATATGATCGAATCAATCTATTTAGTGTGTAGTGGATGGTACCATTGAGAAAGAACATAAATGTATCTCTAGGGTCAACTCACTTTCTTGTTTTGTAGTTAGTGTGATGTTTCCATGAATAACTGCTAATTAGACCTCCTTGTTACTCTTTAATAAAGACACTAGTTTACTCACTTACTCAGGTTTCTTGGAAAAAAATGTACGAGAGACCTCTAAGCTTGATGGTTATGGTATCACTTCCTTATATAGTGGTGAAGAGTTTCAAGAGAAACTGCTTTGGAATGCCTTAAGAAAATGAATTTTTTTTCAAGAATATGGCTAAGTACAATAAGTCAATATTCATTTGATGCTTAGTAGACAACAAAATTCAAGTGTAATAATGTTTTGAAGAAAAAAACCTTCTTTTATATTTCCTTGAAACTGTCTACTCCTGGTGAAATAAATACTTACATAGATCTCTAGAATTGCCTTATTAACAAAATTCAAAGACTATTTACATATATATAGTAGAAAATTCAGAAAAAATTTCAAGAACAAGGGGGGACTTCCCCATCTACTAAGGCCAATGCCTTGTTAGTTGGCATGACCTGTAGAATATCCTCTTTGGAAATGGGTTTATGATAAAATTTGAGTCGGTGTCCATTTACTACAAAGGAGACTTGTCCATCGTCAATTGTTTTAATTTTTACAACTCCATTGTCATATACAGTGTCTACCTCATAAGGGCCCAACCACCGGGTGGTGAGTTTTCCTTTGAAGGTTTTAAATCTGGAATCAAACAACAGAGCCCAATCACTAGGTTAGAAGTGTTTCTTCTTAATAAAATTATTATGCCACTTGCTCCTCTGGTTTTGGACTAATATTGTTCGTTGGATGGAATCTTTCCTAATTTCATCCAACTCATTCAATTGTAGGGCTCGTTTCTTCTGAGCCTCATCCAAGTTCAATCCCAATTCTGTGGCAATACGGAAGGTCCTTACTTGGAATTCTATTGGTAGAAGTACTTGTTTCCCGTACACTAGCTCATAAGGGGTATGCCCAGTGGTATTTCTCCAGGTTGTCCGGTATGCCCACAAAGCCTCTGGAAGCCTATTAGCCCAATCCCAATGATGTAATTGAACAGTCTTGGTCAAGAGAGCTTCCTGGACTTTGTTTGTAGATTCTACCTAACGATTAGCTTGCAGGTGGTATGGAGATTATTTACAGTGTTTAATCCCATATTTCTCTATTAGATCTCTCATCAGCTTGGAAGTGAATTGAGTGCCCTGGTCTGTAACAATTTCACGAGGGACACCAAAGCAGGTAAATATGTCTTCATAGATGAATTTGACAACAGACTTTTCTATATCCTTGAATAGGTATTTTTCCTCTACCCACTTGGTGACATAGTCCGTACAAACCAAAATATAGTTCTTTTTACGGGACATGGGTGAAATTGGTCCTACAAAGTTAAGGGCCCATTTTTTGAAGGGTTCTATCATAACTTGGGCACGCAAGGGAATTTCATCAGCTGATGTAGGTCTTCCTATACTTTGGAAACTATCACAACTTCTCACATACTTGGCATCATCTTTGAAAATTCTAGGCCAATAGTAACTCGAATGTAGCACCTTATATGCTTTGCGTTTGTCAGAAAAATGACCACCACATGGTCTGTCATGAAAACTTCGTAGTATTTCTGGTACTTCGTCTTCTCGAACACATCTATGAATAATCAAATCAGGGCTTGTGTGAAGAAGTTCATGGCCAACCCAAGAGTAATTATCATTTTGTGTAATAATTTTACGCTTTTCATGAGGTGACAAATGATACGGTAACTTCCTAGTATCTAGATAGTTTTCCATATCTGCAAACCATGGAGTATTGACAAAAAGTGCAAAGAGGTGTTCATTTGGGAAACTATCATCTACATGGATATCATCATCCTCATTTTTTTTATTCGTGAAAGGAAATCAACTACCACATTATCCTTTCCAGGTTGGTCAAACACAATGATATTGAATTCTTGCAATAACAGGAGCCACCTAGTCACTCGGCCATTAGTTATGGGTTTATTCACGATAAATCTCATGGAATAATGATCTGTATGTACAAATACTTCGTAACATATAATGTAATCATGAAACTTGTTAATAGAATGAACAACTGCCAAGAATTCCTTCTTGGTAACTGTGTAGTTTAACTCGGCAGGGGACAATTTCTTGCTCACAAAATAAATGGCATATGACTGCTGGTCCACTTTCTGCCCTAATACTCCTATTGTGGTGTTAGAGGCATCAGTAGATATGTCAAATGGGAGAGTCTAATTGGTCCCTCTAAGGACTGGTGCCATAAACAACTTATCTTTCAGGGTTTCAAAGTCAGTTTGACACTGCTCAGTCCAAACAAAATCAACATCTTTTATTAACAATCCAAACATAGGTGCAAAAATCTTTGTAAATTTTTCAATAAACCGTCGGTAGTATTCGGCATGTCCAAGAAAGATTCTCACCTCTTTCTAAGTCTTGTAGGGTGGAAGTCTAAAGATGACCTCAATCTTTGCAGGATCAACTTTTATCCCTTCAGATGAAACATGATGTCCTAGAACCATTCCTTCAGTTAACAACATTTTACATTTTTCATGACTTAGAGATAGGTTCATTTCTTGGCATATGATAAGGAATTTTTCTAAGTTTCCTAAGGCTTCCTGGTAAGTGTTTCTATAAACTGTGAAGTCACCCATGTAGACATCCACACAATCATGAATAAGATCAACAAATATCCCTAGTACTGCTCGTTGAAATGTGGTAGGGGCATTACATAATCCAAATGGTACGACCCTATAGGCATAGGTTCCCCAAGGAAAAGTAAAGGTAGTCTTGTACTACTCCTTGGGTGCTATGAGAATTTTATTGTACCTGTTGTACCCAGCTAAAAAGGAAAAATACTTCTTTCTAGACAAGGTATCCAGAACTTGGTCAATGAAAGGAAGAGGAAAGTAATCCTTCAGAGTGGCTTTGTTGAATTCCCCGAAATCAAAACAAATTCTCCATTTCCTGAACACTTTCTTTGGAACCACTACAAGCATGGATACCCACTTACTGTCGGAGATGGGGTAAATAAATCCGACATTTAACAACTTTTGGATCTCCTCCTTGACTATATCTTTCAGTGATGGGTTCATCCTTCTATGGGGTTGCCTAACAGGTGTTACTTCTCCCTAGGTATATATGTGATGGATGCATGTGTCAGGGTGTATACCCTTCATGTCAATGTATTCCCAGGCAAATGCTCTTGATGTTTCTTTAAGGATACTTACTAACTGTTTATGTTGGTCTGCATCTAGCCCAGAGTTTATATGTAAAAATTTCCCTGGAGTAATCTCGTAGGGCATAGTATAAGACATGGCAGACTCATCTATCTAGAAGATAAAAGATGTCGAAGAAAAAATGGATGGGTCCAATTGTTCCTGAAATTCTTCCCCAAACATGTACTCAAATTGGGGAAAATATTGTGGAAAATCCACACATGTGATAGCATAATTAAACTGGTTTAGCACATTTTCCATTGTGTGCTCCTAAAGTGCCTAGGCATGGTCACTTGGAAATACAGGTTCTTCCCAGTCCTCATTCTTGTATGAACATTCAAGCCACCATAGATTCTCCATGATAGGTTGAGTAGGAGGGTAAATAGTGAGCTTCTGGATAGAAAGTCCATTTGAGATGGTCATTTATCCCCCTCTGCAGCCAATAAATGCATTGATTGTGGCTAGCTAGGGTCTTCCCAAAATGAGGGGATGGCCTTTGGTGGGATCCTTTGAGTGAATGACAATAAAATATACTGGGTACTCCCATGAGGCTAAAGTAATCATGATATCATATAAAATTCCTTCAGGTATGAACGTAGTCTTATCTGCTAATTCTAAAATGGTTGGGGTAGGCTGAAGAAGAGGTTGTAATTGTAATTGTTCCAAGGTAGTAGCGATATAACATTGATGGATGCCCCTAGGTCTATGAGATTTTTTTCCAATGGATACCTCATTAATAGTTATGGTCACTACGAGGTTTCCTAGGTTCCCATATTTTGCTAGTTTTGGCTACTCTAATATGTATTCAAAAAGATATCCTATAAAATGTACTATAGGAGGGTCCTTTTACTTCCTACCTGGCTTCTTAATACACAATTCTTTGACTACCTTACTGTAGATTGGATTGTCTTTAATGGCTTGAAGCAGGTGAATCTTGACACAAATATTTTCAATTCATTCAAGATGTCAAATTCCAGTCGGGTGGTAGGTTTCTCGATTACCAATCGGTTTGGATAAGGAGGGGGCTTCATAATTTTTGAAGGTTCATTTTGGGGAAGCTTGGGTTCTTGGTCCTTAGGAATAATAACATCTTCCCATGTAGTGTAATCCATGGGTTGTTTGGTGGTTTCTTCTTCTTCTTCTTCCTAGATGATTACTGAAGGTCTCTGCTTATCCAAAACTTTTCCCGATCTTAGTTGAATTTCTTGTAATGGAACAGGAGTAATAACATATGTCGGGAAGGTCTGCATCTAAACATTGTGAAGAGGTTGAGGGGAATTATTATTGGGATTCGACATAGGTTGTGTCGCTAATAGTGTTGGTCTTGGGGAGCTTACATTTTGATATTGTAGCTGTTGTTGTTGTGGAATATGAGGTAAAGGTGGTGGAACAAAAACTGGCAGAAGCTGCGGAGTGGTTAGTGGGAACTGAGGATAAGGATGGTTGGCCATAGGGATAAGTGGAGCTTAAGGGTTTCCTTGGTTATGTCCTCCTCTCCATCCTTGAAACCAAGGATGTTGGTACTGAGTAGACCAATTTTGCCAACTTGGTGAGTTCCACTGTTGTTGTTGTTGGTAATAGGGTGGAACTTGAGATTGGAGATCTGGGTATGTGGGCTAGTTCCTAGGCTGCCATGGCCTCCTAGGTGCATAAGAGAACTCCCCAGGATCTCCACTCCTATAGATGGATAATAAACAGGGAGATGATGGAAATCTCTTAGTTGAGTGGTATTATGTGCAGAAGCCACAAACTGAAATGTTATCTAATGGGCATTCCCTTGAGGAATGCTTCCTCCTGCATCTTGGGCAATATATGATCATTGTGGAATTTTCCTCCTCCTGTTTCTTTTTAATTTTGAGGGTGTCCAAATTGGAACCTATTGTTCTTAAGATATATGTCTTGAAGTTTTCTAAAAGGTTCCCTATCTTTTCTCTCATGATACGACATGAACCAACTGGTTTTAAGATTCTACTATAAGGGTCCCAAACATTCTTTCCTATTTTGGCTCTACTCCTTGAGTAATTTTTACACATTTCACATATTTTGGCAAATGGTTTATGGGAGATGTCACCTGATGCCATTAGGTTAAGCATATCTAGATATTCTTCTGAAATTCCCTTAAGGAAAAGAGCCCTAATTACATCCTCTGGGAGGTCATGGTATTTTGACTTCTGGGAGATATAACCAAATCATTCCATATAATATTCGAGGGTCTCGTATTCTAACTGTTGGATTTTAAAGATGTCATTACGAGACTCCTTGGTCTTGCAGTAGTCTTGGTACTTTTTAAGAAAGATATATTTCATGGCTTCCCAAGACCTAATACTGGATTCTCCCAAGCCCATGAACTATCTTAGTGCAGAGTCTTTGAGGGTGGAAGGAAATATTTTAAGTTTCTAGACATCTTGTACGTAGTTGCAGCTCCTACAAAATATGTCGAATTCAAATAAGAACGTGTCTGAATCTTCACTGTTTTTACCATAAAAGGTAGGCAGTGATGAGAGAGGAATATTCTTCATGTTGACATTTGGTGTGGTGTCCAAAATTGGAAACCCGAAGGTAGTTTCGGTTTGGTTTCCAGTTTCTTCTTCCTCCCATTTCTTACATTGTTATGATCCTCTTGATCATCCATATTGGTTTGGTTTCCAAAAGGAGAGTACCTAGGTGGTTTTATCTTTGAAGAGAACAAGGTTTCCCTTTGATGGAAAGGTCTCTCTATTGATTGGATGTCTGGGACTCTACTCGAGCTGGTTGAGACTATTGGTGCCAAGGTTTCTGTATCAGTTTGAGAGATAATTACATTGTCTGAACTACCAAACAAAATATTCACCTGTTCAGGGTCTATGATGTCCTCAAAGTTAGGATCTCCCGGTGGTGGTGTAAAAGAAAAGGTTGTATTGTTTGGTTCTACAAAAGGCTTGAGTGGTCTTGCCTCTTGTCCCAATATAATTGATGCTTCAATTTATTGTTTTATAGTGCTCTCTGTGTTAGTCTCTTCAGAGACTACTTTATCTAGTTGAGTTGAGCTAGATTCTATTTTTCGAGATCAGTTTGTGGATTTTATATGTGGAACATCCCTTCCCCCAAAAAGGTCGGAAGGAACCTTGGTTGAAAGGTGTGATTTAGATTTAATGTATCTACCTTTTGGGTCTCTAGGTCTATTCATGAAAGAAAACAAAAAGAAAAAGAAAAACTACCATTGGGTTTGGGGGAGCCTGCAATAGCAGATGCACAGGTTCTTACCTCTCGTCTTAAAGTTCCCTCGCCACCAATCTAATGCTAAGGTCTAGAAATGATCTATTTACTAACTATTTCATACCTTGAGACAACTCCCCGACAATGACGTCAAAATGATGGGTGTTATATATGTACTAAAAACACACTAAAAACCCTCAATTAAATTGTCAACATGGGGTAAGTAAACTTAGAGTTGTAAGAAAATATATGCCAATGTAGAAGGGCTTGTAGTAGTATAGTCTAACTAAGGAAGTGGCTATCTAAGGCTAATCTATTCAAGCAAATCTATCTAATGAGAAAAACCCTACTAAGTAACTTTAAACTATGTAACCTAAGTACTTTTGAACGAAGGATCGATGGATAGTTCTAGGAAAGCAAATGAAAACCCTACTAAGCAAACTAGTTCAATTATAACAATAAGAAAAATCAAACTATTTAAGCATAACAATAAACAAATAGAAACAAAAAACTACTTTAACTAGTCTACTTAAATTCAATGAACAACTATCCTATGAAAGCAAGTAAATAAACAAGCAACTATACTATCAAAGAAAGAATAGACAAGTGGGAAATTAACCTATTAAAACAAGTAAACAACTAACTAACCTGTGATAACTTCTACATCAAGTAAACTAATAAAAACTACTCAATAAGCAACTAACGAAGCTAAAAGACAAGTGAACTCTATTCTTAATACAACTATTTCTAATTTACAAAAGGAAATCTACTTAATTGAAAGAAATAAGAATTAACAACTAATTTTTAATCTATGATAAGCAAACTACTCTTTAATCTACCGAAGCAAAAGATTATCTATCCTACAAAAGCAAGAAATCTATTTTCTGATCTTGAAAGCAAGAAACTATCTTTTAACCTATGAAAGCTCAAATATAGTGTTGATGGTTGGGTGGATGTCTCTGGTGTCTCATAATATCACGATGGCACTTGACAATGAAAGATAATTCAAGAGGGATACACTCGATATTGACTTCAATAGCAAAATGATAAGTGTGAATTAGGCAATCTAATGAGAACTTAGCCATTACGGAAACAACATCATTTACCCTGCATATCCATGTGATGATTACTCATGCATTAATCATCAACAATTATAAAGAGATTATAAAATTCAATTGCACTCTATACTATGTAAGCAAAATCATAACTAAATTCAATCATTAACTAAAAATTGGAATTGCAACCTAGATCTAAGAAAGAAATTGCATAAAGTAAAACTAAGCTAGACCTATTTCAACAATTCAAATTGCAAAAAGGAAAATGCTCATAAACATAAACTAAACATGATTCTAACATATAACAAGTAAACTAATGGGMAAATTAATTAACAACTAGTTAASCAAAATCTAAATAACAATTGAATAAACAATCTACAAATGAAAACTAGAACTAATACTATCCATCCATCGAAGCCTTGTTAAAGAAAACATAAATTAAAATTATGTTCTAAAACTCTGTTTCAAACTCTATTTTGAACTTGATTTTAAAAGCATAAAGAAAATATAATCTAATATTTAATCACACATAGGGTTAGTGTTTAAGTTTGAAAACTTGTTCCTACTAACTACAAAGTCAGTGTATAATGACAAAATTCTTCATACTAACCTGCAAAAGGATACTAAAACAATTAAACTATAACAACAAATTATATAACAAAGAAATAAAATAGCAATTCATGTACAAGAAATAAAATAAAAGACATCTATGCTATGTACTTCATAAACAAACTCATAGAATAGTTACCAGACTGTTGGTGGCCCCCCCATCAAGTCGTGTTCACTCTTCAAATGCACACCATGATTTCAACAAAGCGATTTCACCATTAAAACTTAAAAACACAGTCTTACACAATTCTGGCAAAACGAAAATGGCAAAACAGAGGGAAATTGTCTTTTCTCTCTAACACACGACTTCTTGAACTTCTTAACTATTGTATGAATAGCACGATGGTATTTATAAGATTTAAAGACTAAGAGGTTGACCATTGGAGGGTCAAACCTATTCTAAAAATAGTAAATTACATTAATGATGCCCTAACTGTTGAAATGGAGTGAGCCAATAATCGCCCAACTTAACAACCAAAATTGAGTTGTCAAGAGTTTAGTAGCTGGAGGGGGAAAGCATGAGCAAAACCCATGTTCCTGGTTCACCCACCACTGGCCGCCAATACCATAACCGCCAAATCAACCATCATTTTTGTGCAGGATGGAGTGTTGGATGGAGTGTCAGATGGAGTACCAGAATGAGTGCTAGACGGAGTACCGGACTGAGTGTTGGAAGCAAAAACATGCTGCGATTTTTCTCTGTGACACCAAAAAATGCGAATTAGATCCATGGAAAAATAAAAACATACTGAATTATAATAAATATCATCATAAATACGAATTATGCATACCTGGTGTGGATCATAGCATTTTGGCACAAAATCCCTTCAAAAAATTTCTCAAAACATGAAAACACATATATGCATTCGACAAAAGTATCTAATAAACGTCATAAAACTGATCATATCTCAGGCCCAACAAAAACATAAAAAATAAGCCAGTTGGATTAGATGGGAGGCCACTAGTATCCACCTGGAAGATGTGTAGGGATCCAGACAACCCCATAAGTGTAGAACCCACAATTACAAATAAGTACATTAGAACGCGTTGACCTAAAAACTGACAAAAGGAGTCAGTGTCTCTATCACTGATATACCATCATCAACCAACTATAACCAGATCCACTCACTTGGATACAAAAACCATAACCATACCACGTACATCAAGCATGTACCAGAACCTGTAATGTAACGTCCCCGACCACCCAGGCCGGGCCATGCTACTCCAGAAAACACTTCAATTCTTTGCTCAACATATTGTAACATACCCAACATCCAACTGAGCTATGCCACATAATTTGTTTTTTGAACTGCATGCAATTAAAACATATACATACATAACTCTTCCATAACTTTATATATAAAATGTAAATAGACAAATACATTCTGTAAATGCACGGATTCATACTGAAATAACAATAAACAAATACATACAACATATACAAGAAATACCCATAAATATAAATATAGTTATAAACCACACATAGGATAAACCCATAAAAATAAACACGTAAATAATAATGTAGCATGTAATTTATCACACAATTGACACTTATCTTGGTAAGAATATCACCAACTATGCCTAGACCTTCCACGAACCTCCCAGCCTTAGACCAAACTACTCATCACTCTCAGCAGTGGGTCACCGCCAAGCGGGGACTAAACTCCACCTGGGCAAAGGGATTCCTAACCAAGCTAATGGATCATAGACAACAATAAATACTTCATCACAGGTACCAACTCAAACTAACAACCTACAGTCCCTCATTTCCCACATTCTTGTCCCACCCCAGGAAGTGTGCATGTTCTCTGCTCAACAGTCCTTCAGATGCCCCAATTCCTTTCCGAGCTTCAACAATAGGCCAAAAAAGAAGTCTCAGAGCCCTGTAGCTGCAGTTTAGCACCTTCGGAAAATTAATTCCCATCAATTCTCTCACCTTTAGAGATTGCTCATGGGCCTGACAACCCGCCTCTTCAATATCCCACTGGCCTAACAACCCGCTTCTTCAGTCCAACTCCCAAGCTAACCAAGTACATAAAATTGTATGGGTATGGATACAGGTTCAGGTATAGTGACATGAAGGTACATAGGACAACTGACTACGTGAGTGAATGATCATGGAATGGTTTAATGTATGATTGAATGATCGAAAATGAACTAAGTCCAAACTATATGTATGCATGTTCCCAACTTGACACTTGTCATGTTGGGAGATACTTTGGCCCAACTTGTGCCCATCCTTAGAACTTAGGATAAAATAATTATCCATACATTATACTTTAAGGAATATTAATATAATATTCCTTTTTGGCTTAAGCTCCCTAGCTTAGCCGTTTTCCTTAACTTTTAGCCCCCCCTTCCCCAACTAATGGAGTTTAGTACCCCGTACTATTTTATCGTGGTCGGTCTACGCGCAATGATGTATTTTATATTAATGATGAGACATATACAAAAATAGGCTCACTAGCCTTTAACATCTAGGCTCTCCAGCCTAATCATCACAAAACTGGCTCATCAACCTATAAAACAATGCATATACACAAAGGCTCCCTGGCCTCAAAATCATGCACACTTAAGATGTTGTGCACGGTATCCTAGAATGTGTACACTTCATTATTTTACTGCACAATAAATGCACACATTATGCCATGAAAGGTGCATACAAAATTATATCAAACAACTCACCAGCTTAAGTACATTTGCATTTTACATTTACAATTGGGTTTGACCAAGGGGCATTACAATCCCCTCCCCTTATTTATGCACAGTTCTCAACGCATTATGTACACATATACAACAAAAATTTCAAAAATCCTCAAACAGATGCAGGTATTCTGCCCTCATTGCATCCTCATGCTCCCAAGTAGTGTCTTTAGGACCGTACCAAGTCCATTGGACCTTTACAATCCCTATGGCTCGTTTCTAGAGCTGTTTGATTTTCTGGTCCATAATGCATACCAAATGCACTTGGAAAGTGCCTTCTTGCTCCACCTGAATCACATTCCAATCAATAACATGATTAATATCAGGCATATATTTATTGAGAAATGATACATGGAATACATTATAAATAGACATAGATGCAGGAAATGAAATCATATAAGCTACTGGACCAATCCTCTCTAGGATTTCAAACAACCCACAATAGTGAGCTACCAACTTTGAACAATTTCCCAACTTCATGGAAGTCTTGTTGGCTTTCACTTTCAAAAATGCATGGTCCCCAACTTTAAATTCTCCGTGAGTTCTGCCCTTATCAACATATATTTTCTTCCTGTCTTGGGAAGCCTTTAAATTTTGTTTTATTTTCAACATTTTCTCCTCCATTTCCGTGAGTAAATCTGGCCCAACCACTCCTCTATCTGCTGGGTTATCCCAGCTTACCAGTGTGTTCCACTTTTTTCCATAAAGTGCCTCAAATGGGCTCATCTTTAGAGATGTTTGGGACCAATTGTTATAAGAAAACTCTATTAAGTGTAGGTAGCCTTCCCATTTTGATGTTTTATCCATCACATACATCCTCAACATATCCTTAATCACTTAATTCACCCTCTTTGTTTGTCCATCTGATTCTGGATGATAAGTTGTACTAAAATTCAAATTTGTTCCAAATCCATTAAATAATCCCTTCCAAAAATTTGAGGTAAATTTTGGATCTCTGTCAGACATAATTGTCTTGGGTATCTCATGTAATCGAACAATTTCTCTCATATAAACAACAACAATGTTGGCTTCCTTGTGAGTGAGCCTAACTGGAATAAAATGGGCATCTTTAATAAGCTTATCCACCATTACCATGATAGAATCATGTTGCTTGTTTGTTCTGGGCAGTTTGGTGATGAAATCCATGGTTACAACTTCCCATTTCCACTCAGGAATTGGTAATGGTTGTAGCAAACCAGCTGTGTGTCTATGCTCAGCCTTTACCTTTTGACATTCCAAACATTTGGCAATAAAATCAACTTCTTTCTTCATGCCTAGCCAATAATATTGGCTTTTGACAACTACAATAGTTTTCTAATAACCTGGGTGCCCAGCATAAGGTACATTATGTATTTCTTTCAATGTCATATTTTTCAATTCCTAGGAATTTGGTACATAAATTATGCCCATGTACATGAGAATTTCATCATTATCTAGCTTGTATTCTTCAATTTTCTGCTCCAATTGTCTTGCTGTAATTTTGCCACTAATTCCTTGTATTGCAAATCTAATTTTGCAGCATCTAAAATTATGTGTTTCAAATATGATTGGTACATGCTAATGGTTGTAGCATGAAATTCATGCACTCTTCTGCTGAGTGCATCAACCACTTTGTTCTCTTTCCCCTTGGTATTCTTTATATCAAAGTCATATTCACCTAGAAATTCTAACCATCTTCTTTTCCTAGCATTTAGAGTTGGCCGATCAAATAACTATTTCATACCATTATGGTCTGTCCTCAACTCAAACCTTTTCCCCATGAGGTGGTGTCTCCATTTCCTCAAGGCATCCACTATGGTTTCCAAATCCAAATCAAGAGTTTCATAGTGTCTTTCATGCTCCTTGAACTTCCTTGATTCATAACATATAACAAACCCATTTTGATTGAGGAATCCACCAAGTCCTTCTTTATATGCATCTGTGCATACAATGAAGTCTTCATTTGGGTCTGCAATCCTTATTATTGGATCACTTGTTAATAATTGTTTCAAGTGTTGGAAACTCTTTTCACAATCCAATGTCCACTGAAACTTCACACCCTTATTTTGTAAGGAAGTTATTGGGTGTGGAATCTTTGAGAATCCTTCAATAAATATCCTATAGTAGCCTAGAAGGCCGATGAATGACCTAAAATGTGTCACATTCTTTGGTGTTGACCATTCTCTACTGGCTTCTATCTTCTTAGGATCCACTGTTATCCCATCCTTTGAAATGATATGTCCCAAATAATGAATTTTCTTCTGATAAAATGAGCACTTGCTCAATTTGGCATACAACTGATTCTCCCTTAATACTTGCAACACCATACTCAAATCATGCTCATGCTCTTCTTCTGGCTTGGAATATACAAGGATGTCATCCAAAAAGACAATGACTAACTTGTCTAAATATTTTCGGAAAACACCATTCATTAAGTACATGAAAACAACTGGTGCATTTGACAACCCAAATGGCACCATTGTGAACTCATAATGACCATACCTTGTTCTGAAAGTGGTCTTGCTAATATCTTCCTCCTTAATAATTACCTGATGGTATCCTGAACTGAGATCTATCTTTGAAAATATCTTTGCATCCTTCAATTGATTAAAGAGATCATCAATCCTTGGCAGAGGATACTTGTTGTTTACAGTCACTTTATTCAACTATGTGAAATCAATGCACAATATTAATGTCCCATCTTTCTTCTTCACGAACAAGACTCGCGTGCCCCAAGGTGACACACTTGGGTGTATATACCCCTTCTTCAAAAGTTCTTCAAGATGCATTTGCAACTCCTTCAGCTCTAGTGTACTCATTCTGTAAAGATTCTTTGACACTAGAGTTTCTCCAGACATTAAATTTATAGAGAAATCAATATCTCTCTTTGGGGGTAGTCCTGGTACCTCCTTGAACACATCTTCAAAATCTTCCAGTACTGCATGATCTTCCAAATTTGGCACCTTATCTTTAGGTGTCTCTTCCATATGAGTTGCAAATATTTGACATGCTTTTCTGTAACATTTCTTCAGCTGCAATGCTGAAATTTCTCTGATGATTACTTCCCTGAGAATTCGCTGCACTTTCCTTAGGTTCCCTTCCTCATCAAGCAAGTAAATTCCTTGTTATGACAGTCTAGGATAGCATGATGTTGGTCCAACCAATCCATCCCAATTAGACAATTATAGGAACTTAAAGGCAAGATGTTCAAATCTGCCCTGGTGTTTAGTCCATTCATGTCCATAAGACAAGACTTAACCATCTCATTAACTTTTCTTTTGGATCCGATATCCAGATTCACCAACCAAGATTTTCCATGCTTTCTTCTTGGAAAATGAAAACTTTCCACCATATTAGGATCTATATAACTATGAATAGATCCTAAATCAATTAAAATAGAAATGGTTTGGTTGTTTATCATACCTTCCACTTCAATCATATGTGACTGATACTCTACTTGTTTGTTGTCCAGGGCTGCATAGATCCTTGTTACATTTCTTCCCATGTCCTCCATTGTTTCAACTTGTTTTACATTGTGAACATTCCTCACTTTTTCACCTCTGTGAGGAAAATATCTAAACATATGATCTCCTTAGAACCCCAACATTGAATAGGTGGCTTCCTTGACCTTTGACCCCTTGTGTCAATCATTATGGGTTCTCTAGAAGTTGGTTATCCCTGAGGATTATTTATGAAGAATGGTGGTTTAGTCCCTTTCTTCGTCTGATCCATCTTGAATTTATTTTTGTCTTTTCAAGTGATGCAGATGCCCCATCTCGGCAGGGTCTGCCGACCTCTCGGTCTACGAATCTTCAAATTCCTAAACTGGAATAGCTCTTTGGGTCCTCTGTTGGAACCCCAAATCATTAAATCCACACGGTCCCTTTTATTTCTTGGTGCAGGCCTCGAGAAAAACCTACGTGCACTCTTTCTTTCGGTTCCTTTTTCCTTTTTGAGAAAACACACAATGGACGCTGGCTTCTTTTACTAGCCCCTTTTTCTCACATGACCCCGAGCTGTAACCCAGGGCTTATACACCAGGTGCTTCGGAGATTCACAACCTCGGGTGTTTTGTATGCGAGCCACCTTGACCCGTCTAAACCCCGAACTCCGAACTATCACTAGAGCCTAACTTACGTAGGCTCCATTCCTTAAATCTTCCACCATGTGACCCCTCGCTATGACCTGGGGTCAATCCTCCGAATGCTTCGAAACTTCAAATCTCGTGAGGTTGGAAACTAGTCCAACTCCTTTCCTCCCATAGTCCTACCTCTGAAACCCCACTGTCAGATCAATGGTCCTCACTCTCCTGCGATCCAACGGTCTAGATCTTCCCTTTGCATATTGCGAAGTCAAAATATATCTCCCCTCTGATCTTTTGATCCCCGAAAACTTTGTTTTCTTCAAATCAATGACCCACATCCTCTGTGATCCAACGACCCTAACAAATGTCATGAAATCAGACATCGCGATTTCTTATAACTCTTCCCTTGAATTCCCCAAGTCGTGAGTCAACGAAATGTTGATCGCTTGCCACATGTCCTCCAATGATGGATGGTTCTGATTGACCTCAAAACTTTGGGAATTCGCAAAGTCCACTGTCCCGAATGCTATCAAATGGTTAAGGCACGTGCACCTTACCTGGATCCAACGATTGTTGGTCCTTACTCTCAGATATGACCTTCTCCTATGCTCACTCCTCCTAAGCTTTGGAATTCTTTCCAGACTTGGAATATTTCGACGCTTCGAAGGTCTTGGCCTTCGATCCACCTCCTGCGAGTCCTATGAATTTGGGTCTCGACTTTTGCCTTCCCTCCTGAGATTTTGTTAATCAAAATTGACATGGGCCCTAGCACACACCTTGTGCTTGATGAAGCCTCTAAAATGACTTATTGCAACACTCGTCTAAGTGTTGGCCTGATGCACTCCTTGCACAAGTTTTCCTCCAGAGTGTTCAGTAATTTTTCTTTCCTTCTTGAGATTTAATTGCTCGAACCTCAAAGGTCTCTGTCCCTTTGGCTCCTCGAAGGGATATTTGTACCCTATTGGCAAATTCCACTCAAGCACGCCCTGCTAAGCCTACAGAGTATTCAATAACCCTGTGAGTGTCTCTCCTGCAACACTTCTTTCTTGGTAGAGCTCTACAAAATCCTCAGCAATTCTGTTTCTTTGTGCCTTCCTCTACATAGTCTCTCCTCTAAGGTGTTCAATAACCTTGAGGATTCTCCCTTGATTTTATGATTCCTCTGGTGTGCCCTCCTGTCACATTCTTTCCTGAATTCAACACATAACTTAGACGCACACTCTTTTCACTGGCTCACAAAGTCCTCAACACTCTGTCATGCACTCCTTGCATTTAGCCACAAAGAACCTAGACTGAAATCAGAAAACTCAAAGACAACAAATTTTGTCTATACCATGTAGATGGAATCTAACATACATCTAAAGAATAAAATGAACAAACAAATGACATTCACCAAATACACATAAAAACATAGAATCATATGTAGGAAAAACTACTCTTTTTATTAATCTCAGAATGTTTGTACAATAGTTACAAAGACTGGACTGCAACAAAGTCTCAGTTCTCTCTTCTCCTCTCTAACTCTTCTTCTCTCTCATATCCTCTCTAACATGTTCAAATCTCATCTAATGAATCTAGATACAAAGACATTTTTACAAAATAGGGGATTCTCGAGCTCTCCCTCCATTTACCTACTCTCATTAATTACATTCAATGGATGTCTAGTCCGGATCGGATCTAGATCCCACCTATTATCAGCCATTAAAGGTAAATTCATCTACTATCTGCGCAAAGGCATGGATCTGTCTCTACCAAGCCTTACAAACATTTAATTTTCATTTAATTACAATTTTGAAAATGTAAACTGAGTGGGTTGGTGCCTCTCCCCTCCATTGAATGCACATTGATTGTGCTATCTAGCTGGCATGTTGCTGGGGTGGAGAAATGCTCCTGCATCATTAAGATTTTTGGAAAGTTGACCTTCTTTTTGCTGATCATATAGGAATTTATTTCTCCTTATGGTCTCCTCCAATGTATTGGGATCATCATACTGTATTTTGTCACTGATGAATGATGGCAATCCACTCAAATACCTCTGAATCTTAACTGTCTCATCCTTGATGAAAGAAACATACTTCAACAATTCTAAAAACCTTGTCTCATATTCATCTATGGTCATACTCCCAAGCTTGAGTTCAAAAAACTCTTTCATTTTCTTTTCATAGTATCTCTTAGTCAAGTATTTGTTCTCAAAATACTTCTTGAATTACCTCTAAGTAACACTTTTCTCTTTAATGTGTTGCATCTGCACAAGCTGATCTCACCACATGGATTCCTTTCCCTTGAGTTGATAGATGGAAATTATTCATTATGCATGAGATGAATAATTATGCAATTGAAAATACTTTCTCATGCCCAACAACCATGTCTCTGCATATTCATCCTTCTTGTGCTCACCATCAAATGTAGGAGGTTTTATTTTGTTCATTTCTCCTTGTAGCTCATCCAACCCATACCTCTTATGCTTCCTGACAGGGGATGGAATTGAGCTATTGTGTGCCCCCTTATTGGAATGCCTCAGGGAGTGATGGTGATGTCTGCTAACACTTCTTGTTCTTCTTTTCTCATCAGGAGACTTGTGACTTCTTGATTTGCTTGAGCCACTCTCCTTATTCAATTTATTTTATATTATGTTCAAGCTCTGCATTAACTTCATGTTTAAGTCCTCTTGATACTCCTTGGCTCTCATAATCCTTTCATTATCAGTGTTATGGATTTGGACATCCTTTTGCAAATTTTTAATGGTCTCTACCGTATTCATTTTTTCATCTATTCCTTCTCCATGTCCATTGGAGTTTGTTCCTTCAATGCCCAAATGGAAATCCATCCCTTTGATCTCATTTTCCTGGATGTAAGTACCCTGTGCATATTTCATTACTCTAAGCTCTGTGTTGATCCCAATCTGATCTAGTTTTTGTTAACTCTGCAAAATGTGCAGCCAATGAAACTTTGTCAGGCTAACTGTTTCATCAATTTCATGTAAATATGAACCATTCTGGTTCAATAATATATCAGAATTATTTCTTATAATTTCCTAGAAAATTAAATGCCCAGATAAATTTTCTAGGTGAATAATTATATTCTACTTTCCAATAGCTTTTCAACGCCATCTCCCATGCTCAATTCTGAGTCTTGAGTAGAAAGTTATGGTTATTTAAAAATTGTCCATTAATGTTTCTGTTCACACTTCAACTTGGCACAAATCTGCACTGTAATTATGCATTTTCGTACCTACTCCACTGGATTTTTTGTAGGATCTCAATTGGGTTTCGTCATATACATATTTTGGACAGTCTTTCCAAGTTTCACCTCTTTCTGGGTTCTGGGATGCTAGTTATATCCTGCTAAAGTTCTAGGCCAATTCATGTTTTTAGTCTGGAATGCTACAGGTACCTTCTTTTCCATATTAAACATTTTTAACATGCTCATAAATTTAATTCAGCTCTAGGAACATTTTCTATGGTTTAATATATTTCCATTGACTTCTCCTGCGCCTCAATCTGATTCCAGAGCAGATAGTTATGGCTCTTCAAAGTTAGTTGGGTCTTAAAATTTACCCTCCACTATTTGTGATGTAAATTTATCATAAAATATTTGTTTGACGAACGATTTACACCATTAGAAATATCTCTCCAGGCTCTTTTATTTGAGCATGCACAACAATAACACAATTTTAACCTGTACACCCATATTTAGCATGTGCAGCAATACCACAAGGTAATTCATGCTTCGCGCACCTATAACCACTGTGCATCACTTCTCTGTCTCGCCAATAAATGGTGTGCACTACTTTTGTGTCATGCACCAATATACACCTCAGAAAATTTTGGTTCTTGTACCAATACCTGTTGCGTGGAATGTTTTTGTGTTGTGCGCCATTTTTGTGTCACGCACTAATATTCTGCATGCATTTCACTCTACGCGTTGCACCATGCCAAAGTTTAGTACACCACCACCATGCACCAATACTCTGCGCGCACCATTAACTAAATTGTCACATGACAACATAAACCCACATTTCCCATGCACGAACAAAATTTCTCTGTGCTCTGTCAATAATGCGCACACCACGTGTGCCATTATTATGCCTGTGCACACCGCGCGCTAGTATTACACATGCGTCACTTAATTTGCACCTCACAATGCTAAATTTAAAGAGCGCACCCGCATGATAATATTTTTCTACGCAATGCCAAATTTTAGTGTGCACAACTGCATGCCAATATTTTTCCATGCAGCGCCAAATTTTAGCGCACACACCTGCACACCAATAGTTTTCTGCGCGACGCCAAATTTTAGCGTGCACACCTGCACACCAGTATTTTTACGGGCGGCACCAAATTTTAGTACGTGCACCAGCACGCCAATATTTTTCCGCGCAACTCCAAATTTTAGCGCACACTGGCACACCAATATTTTTCCGCGTGACGCCAAATTTTAGGGCATGCACCAACACACCAATATTCTTCCACGCAATGCCAAATTTTAGCGTGCACGCCCGCATGCCAATATTTTCCCGCACGACACCAATTTTAGTGCGTGTATGAGCTCACCAATACATTTCCACATATCACAAGATTTTCACTATGCATCATGTATTTTTAGTGTGCCCACCTGCGCACATTCATTTTTATGCGCATCAATTCCTCATGAATTTCGCTGCAGAAATTGGGGCTTTTTCCTAAATTTTTCCCCATTTTTACCGAAACCATTATGCAACTAGGAAATTTGCTCAATTTCACCTCGATAACATCAATTCAACCTCTGCAACAACAAATCGTTGTGGGTTGACATTTCTGGAACAATTTTGTTTTTCCACACTCAATTCACGAATTGAGAATTTTAATCAACTAATTTCGCTCCATCTATCATGGATTTACTATAACTTCACATTTGACCAATTCCAGGTCCAAATTTGCTAGAACAAATATTAAATCAAGAATATCTCACTACATGGCCAAATTTCTTAATTTTCCCTTGAATTTAACAACATAAATTGGGGATTTTTCCCATTTCCGCACAATTGTTGTTACTTTTTACCATGGACGCGATGCAACTTGAAATTTTGCCACTTCAAAATCAATCCTCTATGAAATTTTTCTTCAACTCAACCTGTTCAGCCCATCTAGACTCAGTGTTGAAAATTAAAGCTCTGATACCATATTATAACATCCCTGACCACCCAGGCCGGGTGATGCTACTTCAAAAAACACTTCCATTCTCTACTCAACATACTGTAACATACCCAACATCCAATTGAGCTATGCCACACAATTTTTTTTGAACTGCATGTAATTAAAACATATACATATAGAACTCTTGTGAAAATTTATATATAAAACGTAAATAGACAAATAAATTCTGTAAATGCACGGATTCATACTAAAATAAAAGTAAACATATACATATATCATATACAGGAAATACCCATAAATATAAATACAATTATAAACCATAGATAGGATAAACCCATAAAATAAAACATGTAAATAATAATGCAGCATGTAATTTATCACACAATTGACGCTTATATTGGTAAGAATATCACCAACTGTGTGTAGACCTTCGACGAACCTCCCAGCCTTAGACCACACTGCTCATCACTCTCAACAGTGGGTCACCCCCAATCTAGGACTAAACTCCACCCGAGTAAAGGGATTCCTAACCAGGCTAATGGATCATAGACAACACGAAAGACTCCTTCACAGGTTCTAACTCAAAATAACAACCTACAGTCCCTCATTTTCCACATGCTTGTCCCACCCCAGGAAGTGTTCCCCTTCTCTGCTCAATAGTCCTTTGGTTGCCCCACTTCCTTTCCCATCTTCAATATTAGGCTGGACAGGAAGTCTCAGAGCCCTGTAGTTGTAGTTTAGTACCTTCAGAAATCAATTCCCAACAATTCTCTCACCTTGAGAGATTGCTTATGGGCCTAACAACCTGCCTCTTCAATATCCCATGGGCTTGACAACCCACTTCTTCAAACCAACTCCCAAGCTAGCTAGGTACACAAATAGGTATGGGTATGGATACAGGTTCAGGTACAGTGACATGAAGGTATGGAGGACAACTGACTGAGTGAGTGAATGATCATGGAATGGTTGAATGGATGTGTAATATCCCAAAAAATATTAGAATATTAAAGTCTAAGTGTACTTAGGAATAAATTTCCATTTTTGGAAAATTTAGATTTGGAAATTATTTTCCATTTATGGAAAATTTGAATTTGGAATTTGATTATTGTACTTAATTATTTATGACTGTTGGGAAAATATTTGACTTACCCAACTAACTTCTTTGATCGTGACACATGTGAAAGACAAACTTTTTTATAAATTAAATGTTGGAAGACATATGGAACAACCAGTTTAAAAATAACTGACCATGAATCCATGAGTGGGGAACATATTTGAGTTTCCTCAAGGATGATTTTTACAAGTGGAAAATGTGGGATTTGACCACTAGCAGCCCCTAAAAATTAGGGATTTGTAAATATGCAAATTTCCCAAGGAGGGAACGAAAGACCTAGGCACAAGATGCATTTAAATACAACATATGGAGGATGCATGACGCTGCTTAGTATGTTGGAGAAAGGAAACTACTTGATGTTATGAACACTATTAGTGTGAGGCAAGGGAATTGCTTTTCTATGGAAGGTGACTGTAGCTAAGGAGGATCATTTTAGTTTTCCCTTATGGACTCATGTTCAGGCTAGGGGGTGAAAAGGGAAAGTAAACTTGGCTGTATTGTTCTACGGTTGGGTGGAACGTGTATGTTCTATTTGTGTACCAGCATCATATTTTCAAATATGTACCTTTACTTGCATTCCTTGTCAATATTCTGCTTGATTATTACTCATTAGGAATGTGATGGTTTATGTGATGATAGTATATACATATATATGTGCTCACTTGGCAGAAATAACAGAACTACTGTATTTTCTATTAAGCATGAAATAGGGTTACATATATATAGATGACTATATGTACACATATAGGTATTACTACACAAAGAAATGATAGAACTGTTGTATGTTGTTGTTATCATTAAATATGGTTATACATCTATGAACAACTGTGTATATATATCTATATGTTCATGAAAATAAAATGATAGAAATGGTTGTATGTTTCTATTGGTTATTAATATATATATATATATATATATATATAAGTGGATGTATAGAAATATATTTGTTCATGCATAAAGGAATTGGTTATATTCCTATTGACCATTTATTTGGATATATATATATATATATATATTGAATTACTATTTCAAATCTGTACAAGTGCCATAAAGAATAGATAGAATGAATAACAATCCACATATATATTTACATCTTCTTTATGTTTATAACCATATAAAACATTGATTCAATAGTCTACAAATGTATGACAACGTAGTTGTTACAGTTAATGAACCTTGTTCAAAATGGTTTCAAAACAACATGTGTATTCAATTGAAAATAATTACAAAACAACCTGTGTGTCCAATTGATCATGGTTCAAATATTACAGTGGAGTAACATAGGCCAAAGACTCCATTACCACTTGTAGACAAAATCTAAGAAGAATTGCATAAGTTTGTACGCCTAGATCAGAACTCGAATACCTTTTTGAGCGAGAGGGATTTGTTTGATTTGCTCCCCTCGATTTGTATAAACCTGCAAAAGGAGAAAGACAATAGATTTAGTAAACTATGCTAAGTATTTAATGGAAATCAAATAATAAAAACAAGACAAGACAATACTTAGCTTGATTTCAGCATATAATCAGTTCACCACTGGTGCCTGTGCGACGATCTTTCCACGACCCAAAGGGGGAGGAGTGGACCCAAAATCAGCTGATGGGTACCCTTGCAAAAAAAAACAGGGCCCCATCATTAATTTAATGTAACTATAAACAATGCTTTTGTATACACAGAGCATAAGTTATGAATTATACAGTGATAAAGTAAATACACAGAGCCCAATTGTGAATCCCTACATAGGGTAAAACAATGATCTAGGTGGATATTGGTGGCCACCCACCTATTCCACTTGGATCCCCACCATTGCTTCTTTCAGTTTTTCAGTTTCCGCACAGTTTACTATTTTTAGCAGTTTTTCGGGTCGTGAACTTCTGGAGTCATTTTGAGGCCCTAAACGACATTTTTTGGGAAAACGGGGAGAAACATGGATGAAAGATCGATGTTTCTCACCCAAACGTTGTATTCCTAGGATAGATCTTTCTAACGAGGTATGGAACGCGTCAAACAAATATCGTATGCCAAAGTTACATCCCCGGGAAGTTGATGTACCAACTTATCCAAATGGGGCCCATAGTCTTCGCGTTTCATCTCCTAGGGTTAGGTCTTTGGATGTTTAGGGTTTTCCATTGTTTCTCAATAATAATAGGCCTTCGAGCCTCATTGTAAGACAGTTCAGAGGACAATAGCTGACACATCTCTTCTCAGAGATAAGCTACCAATGCCCTAGCTAGTTTATTTCCATTCTGTCTGTAAGCATATTTCAGTCATTTGTTATTAATGAAATGAAGTCTTATTTCCACTGCATCTCTCCATTTATGTGTATTTCTATATTTCATTGTGTTCCTACATAAATCTATATCAGTGGTATCAGAGCGGTCTGCTCATTCTCGATCCTTCTTTGCATGTCCCCAATGAGGTCGGGGTATAAGGAGTTGGGGCTCGATCTAGTTGAACCTTTGCAAGATCAACCTCACAAACCCTGACAACCGCCCATGGGGGAAGAAAATAAAGATGATGGATCAAGAGATCCTATCAAAATGTTTCTCTAGGATGCCCTTGAGAAACAAAGGAACGCGATGATGGACAACTTTGCCCAGATTCTTCAACGGATTCCCACTGGCAGTGCATCGACATCCAACAGCCACTCTGGAGGTGCCACTCCTTTTAAGGTACAAGTAAACTTTGACATTCCCATATTTGAGGGACAAATAGATGAAAATGTCATAGATATATGGTTGAATCTGTTAGAAGGATATTTATCAGTTCATGACTTTTTCGTCCGAGAAAGGATTATTTTTGCACTCCTCAAAGCTGCCCCCCATGTCAAGGACTGGTGGGAAACCTACTGGGAGCAACAGGGTGAGGGGGAACCCTCTCAATTATCAGTTACACCCACTTGGAATTATTTTTGAGATGCCATCAAGGAACAATATTATCCTTTGGGGAGCTATGAGGACAAATGCATACAATGGACTACGCTGCGGCAACAAAGGGACCAAGATGTGCATGGGATGACGAATTTGTTTCATACCCTACACACAAAGTTGGGTATCAAAGATTCAGAGAAATATTTGGTGTTAAAGTACCACAATTGTCTGCACAGACACATTCAGGAGGAAATGGAGTTCCTCGACATCTCCTCGCTTAGTGTGGCATATCACTATGCTACCAATATTGAGCAGAAGTTCAAACAGAAGAAACGAGACTTTGGGTCTACGAATCAGAAGCAAGGTAAAGGTATCCCCAAACCGCAGAACAAAGGACCAAGCCAAGGTGGGGTAGCCCAAGAAAACCCGCCAAATCTACAATTAAAGAACAACACTACAAAGCCAAAAAAGGACTTGGAGAAGTGCTGTGAGTTCCATAAGAGCTCCACTCACAACACAAGTGAGTGTCGGGCCAAGAAGTCACTGGTAGCCGAGTTGAAGGATTATGAATCGGATGCATGCTCCGACTCTGAATCAGAACCTGAGAAGGGGAATGACAGGGGGAAGCAGATTATCAATGCAGAGCCCAACGCCATCGTTGCCACCATGAAGATCCATAAGGAGGAACAAGAAGATCGAGAGGAGGCAAAGCGTCTCTTCCGTTCCAAGATGTGGGTAAAGGGTTCCCTATTGCAGTTCATTGTCGACAACGGGAGCTAGAAGAACCTCATATCATTAGAGGTCATGAAGCAGTTGGGCTTGCTGACCACAACACACCCACAACCATACACCATCGGGTGGTTGCACCAAGGACGGGACCTCCGCGTCAGCATCAAGCCCTTCATGTATGAGGTATTATGTGACATTTCTCCTCTTGATGTTTCTAATGTATTATTAGGCCAACCATACTTGTGGAAGTGACATGTTGTGTATGAGTCCAGGCCTCATGCTATTATTATCACTTTAGGTAATAAGTTGTACAAGATATCGGAGATAGTACCGCCTACCACCATCTCTTTGGTTACTGCAAAACAATGCAGTAAGCTCATTTCCAAAAACAGGAAATTTATTTTCCTGATGATCCATCCTCAGGGAAAGAGGAAGACCGTGGCCATGACCTCCAAACAGGGGTCCACTGCATGACAACAATAGATGGATAAGGTCGTGGAGGAGTATGAGGACATCTTCACCTCCCCCGCAGGGGTGCCTCTACACTGCCAGGTCAAGGACCCCATTTATCTGACCCCAGGTGCGTCACTACCCAATGGACCCATCTATTGGCACTCTGTTCTGGAGAATGACGAAATCAATAGGAAGATTCAAAAGTTGTTGCAGAAAGGTCACATCTGGCCAAGTTCATCGCCCTGTGGGAGCTCAATCATGTTGGTGCAGAAGAAGGATGGGACTTGGAGACTCTGCATTGACTATTGGGCACTGAACAAGATCAGTGTCTGGAATAGGTAAACGATACCACAGATTCATGACCTTCTGGACCAACTCAAGGGGGAAAAATATTTTAGCAAGATCGATTTGAAGTATGGATATCACCAGGTACCAATCGAGCCCTCTAATAGGTGGAAGACTGACTTCAAATACAAGGAGGTCCTTTTCGAATGGTTGGTCATGCCTTTCGGGTTGATGAATGCCCCTACAACCTTCATGAGGCTAATGGACAACATCCTACAGCCATTCACCAACTCATTTGTAGTGGTGTAATTGGATGCCATTCTGATCTTCAGCCAGACTTGGGAAGAGCATCTCCACCACATCCGACAGGTCCTCCAAACACTGCGACAACACAAGTTGTGTGCCAATTTGGAGAAATGTACTTTTGTCATGAACCAGATTTAGTATCTAGGATACATTATTTATGAGAGGGGGGTGCATGTGGATCCAACAAAGATCCAAGTCATTTGGGATTGGCCAGCCCCAACCACCCTAACAGAGCTTCGCAACTTTTTAGGTCTTGCCAATTTCTACCACATGTTTGTGTTGGGATTCTCTCACCAAGGGAGGAGATAAAGAAAAAATATTTTGGTATGAATCTCAACAGAAGGCATTCGGGGAGTTGAAGCATCACCTCTGATCTGCACCAGTGCTCACATTACCAGACTTGCAACAACCATTTGAGATCGAGACAGATGCCTCTGACTATGCTATTGGGGCAGTCCTTACTCAACATGGGAATCCAGTGGCATATCACAGTGAGACACTTTCTGACACAGTCTAGAAGTATCCCACTTATGACAAATAAATGTATTCCATTGTGCAGGCTTGTCGGCAATGGAAGCATTACATTTTGGGAAAGGAAACGGTCATCCAAAGAGACCACTGACCCCCATAGTTCATACAAACACAAGGGAAGTTGCAGAACGATCACCATCATAAGTGGTCCTTTTATAGGATAAATCCATAAGTGCGGACACAAACCAATCTCCCTAGATCCACCTGGTATCTAGAACAAAACAAGACAGAATAATACACTTTCCCTAGATCTAGCCTATTGAATGAACTGAGAGATAAGGGCTATGGACATACCTTATGAAC
>ML783299.1:180104-193389 GCA_009831015.1 Picea engelmannii
AAGCCACTGCTAAACTCTTCTTTGAATGAGTGTGGGTACACTTTGGGATCCCACAGTCTATCATCTTAGATCAGGACAACAGGTTCCTTAGTACATTTTGGTCTAGCCTTTGGTCGATGTTGGACACCAAGCTCACCAATTCCACAACTTTCCATCTGCAAACTGATGGCCAGACAGAGGTCATCAACCAGATGATCGTACACATTCTGCGCATGTAAAATTCAAAGAATCCATGCACATGGGATGAGAGCCTCCCCTATGTACAACACAGCTACAACTAGGCTCTCCATAACTCAACCAACCATAGCCTCTTTCAAGTGGGCTTGGGATTCCATCCACTATGTCCCATTGACGTAGCCATGCCATTTGTGGCTACTCAAGAAGATTTAGCTCATGTCCAGTCTGAGGCTGACAAGGCAAACACCCTCATTGAGCACATTCAACAAATCCACCAATAGGTTCATGACATCTTGGATAGAGCCATTGCTAAGTACAAGCAGTGACATGATCAACATCAGGTGCCATACAAACTCCAGGTGGGCGACAAAATGTGGCTGCATTTGCAAAAGGAGCACCTCGCTGGATCCCACTGCAAGCTTCGTCCGCTCTGATATGGGATGTACACCCTCACCAAGGCTGTAGGGGACAATTCCTTTGAGCTCAACATTCCACCATTCCTTGGTCTGTACCCAGTGTTCAATGTGGACCACCTTTGGCCCTACTTTCCACCTCTACTAGACACATCCGACATGGCAGAACAACGCAGACCAGCAGAGTTAAATCCAGACTACATGGAACAAGCCATAACTGATCAGATCATGGATACATAGATCAAGCACACCCTACAGCAAAGGATACCGCTATATCAATTTGTCAAAGTAGGCCAACTCCTTCACCAAGGCAAGTGGCTCACCAGGGACCAAGTTCAACAAACGTTTTCTAATCTCATGGAGGAACTCAACGCAATGAGGACCATTTCTTCCTAAGGGGGGAGGAATGATCTAGGTGGATATTGGTGGCCACCCACCTATTCCACTTGGACCCTGTTAGCGATATTTCTTGTAAGGGGGGTTAGAATACAAAGGAATGGGTTAAAAATCCACTTGTCCTAAGTTTGGAATGCAAACGCACCTGTGGTAAATGTCAAGTAGATCTGGACGACAGTATTTTGCGCGCCCGGATCAACGTCGCGCATCATATTTCGGACCCCCTCCGCATTTCTACCTTTAAGTGGAAGGGGGGGTCCGGAATCGTGGGCGCATCTCTCCGATGGATACGATCATAGCGCCCGGATCAACGACATGCGAGGTAATTCTGGACCCCCCCGCCTTTCTACCTTTAAGTGAAGGGGGGGGGGGGTCTGGAATCCGGGGTGCATCTTTCCAACGGCTGCGATTGGAAATCCTAGATCAGCGGCACACAAGCGATCCAGACTCCCGCTACTTTCCTTCATTGAACCCTGTGGGCCCCTTCCCCGTCGTGTCGCCTTTACGCCCTTTCCCTCCTTGCCACCTATTCCCCACCCGGCCATGTGGCAGGGTCTTTTCCCTTTAGCCTCTCCTCTTTTCATCCATATGGTCCGTCCCGTACCTCAACGTCCACTCACTATCTACCACATGTCTCGTTCCCCTCCATGTCAGCCCCCTATAAATAAGGTACCCATTATACCCCATCTCCTATCATGTCCATCTGTTGTCTTCCTCCGAATGTCTTCCCCTTCCACTCCTCATCATCCCTCATCTCACCCTCATAGTCTTAGCACCACCACTCCCGTTATGCACCCCGTCCTTTGCGCCGGCCTCCACGCCTATTCATTAGGCTGTTCAGTTGATCCAGATGGCAGCGTAAGGGGCCGTCCACGTTGTAGAAGTGTCGAGTTGGCCGGGCCATCCTCAATCCCAATGAAGTAGTTATTGGAGCAGTTGGTGGTGGTTAGACATCATCTCCGCCATAATGAGAAAGTCCGGCGACGAGTTAAGTGCACGTCGATTCGCCTACGGAACTGTCAGGAGTTCGATCGCGTCCACAGAAGGTGCGCGATTAGTCAAAGATTGTAGGTGCAGATTGTCAGAAGCCATGCAGACGCAAAGCTTTTAATGCAACGTCTCGATTTTGTTGCTGTTGTTGTTTTGAGTATAACAAGGCATTTTCACCATTTTTGTATCCATCGATGGTTGAGAAGAGCTCCCGGTTGTAAAGCTTTAATGAAGCATTGTTGCTCTGGTTATGTATGAACTTTCAAGACTTCTTGCCTTATGAATTCCAGTTTCTTTCATGTCTTTGTTGACATTGTGTTAGAGCAGCTCAGAATTGGAGGATCCAGTCGAGTTGTAGCTATTATAGGATGATGTTGTAATGGATCACTGTAACAGTTGCGCTATCTCTAATCAATTCTTGTGATTTTTCCCAGTGCTGAGTGACTTGGAATTGTAGGATCCAGTCAAGTCCCCTTTCAGTTTCTTGAGACCCTGAACCAAGCGGATCTTGCATTTAGAGTCTTTCTTCTGCAAACTTCCGAAAGCCTGTTGCCCAAAGATGTTTGTTCACCTTTATTACCAAGTCTTCCACCTACTCATCTTTTAATCAACCCACTGGATGAAGTTAGGTCGAGACCTCCTTTGTTACTTACGTACCAGACCCAGTCCCTGAGTTAGAGTAATATCTCCTCGAGTCTTTATCTCCATTTGATCACCCCTTTATAAACAAATCGTGACATTAAACTGATGGGTGTCAGGCTCTGCTCCTACAAGAAATCCAAGAGTGACTTCTGACGCCAACAGACCCCGCCATTTATTCTTTCAGTTTTTCAATTTTCGCACAGTTTATTATTTTTAGCAGTTTTTCGGGTCCTGAACTTTTAGAGCCGTTTTGAGGCCCTAAACGACATTTTTTTGGGAAAATGGGGAGAAACATGGATTGAAGTTAAATGATTCTCACCCAAAAGTTGTAGTCCTCGAATAGATCTTTCTAATGAGGTATGGAACATGTCAAACAAATATCGTATGACAAAGTTACGTCCCCGGGAAGTTGATGTACCAACTTACCCAAATGGGGCCCATAGTCTTGGCATTTCATCTCCTAGGGTTAGGTATTTGGATGTTTATGGTTTTCCATTGTTTCTCAATAATAATAGGCCTTCGAGCCTCATTCTAAGACAATTCAGAGGCCGGTAGCCGACACATCTCTTCTCAGAGATAAACTACCAATGCCCTAGCTAGTTTATTTCCATTTTGTCTGTAAGCATATTTCAGTCATTTGTCATTAATGAAATGAAGTCTTATTTCTGCTGCATCTCTGCGTTTATGTGTGTTTCTGTTTTTCATTGTGTTCCTACATAAATTCGTATAAAACAATGCTTTTGTATACACATAGCGTAAGTTACTATTTACACAGTGTAGTATAAATTACATGGAAAGTAAATCTACTTTTCCCACAAAGGATTTAAAACTGCTATCTATAATAACATAGGGCACATTTATGAATCCCCACATACGGTAAGTAACACATTGCATGCACAAATAATGAATTACGAATTACAGAACCCATCACATAGTTTCAAATCATGATTATGGAAACGAGGATCGAACTCGATGAGAGGCTGACCCTTTTTGTAAATGACTCAACTCTAACCAAATAAAGTTAAGTGGCCACGGGAAAGTCCACAGAGGCAAAAGTTTTCAAAGCAAAGGACATAAACAAAGTACAAGTAACTCTCTACCATTTTTCTATATAAAACAAAGAGGGAAAATTATGAACAGAGGGTCGATGTTATGGTATATATGTGTGTGTGTGTGTGTGTGTGTCTTTTCTTTATAAAAACAAAAAAGGTGAATTATGAAACAGAGGGTTAAAAATGGCCAAATACGTATTCACTGTACAAACACCGAATATAAATTACAAACGGAAGGCTAATTTTTCCCTATGTATATTGTTGTATGGAGCCCAGAAGGTAACTCACGAACATAAGAACCACTGTTACAAATTCCCACATAGTGCTCATATAATTACCCAGAACATAATTATGAAACACACAGTATTAACACATCTTACACAGTGTGTAAATTATGGGATTTTCCCACAGAGAATAAATGATTTTATGTGTGTAAATGATAATGGTTAACAATGTCACGACAATGAATACAAGAAACACAAAGGGAACACTGAATATTTAACCAATCAAGAAAAAATCATGCTACGGTGGAACCCCGGGAGAAAACATATACAAAGGTGTTCTTTGTAACCCTCACTTAAAGAAAGAAACAAGGAACTAGCTCATAAAACCTATCTTTCCCTATCTTGCACCAAATAAAGATTTATTCACTAGTTTACATAGTGCTGAAGTAATTAAGTGTTACTTACCTTGTGCAGAGAAGGACCCTATGACATTCTCCTTCCTCCATTGTTTACCAGGATCGAGTTTCCCCAAATCGCCAGCCATACACAAAGTAGGGATGAATGTTACAGAGAGGAGGTTGATTCGCATGGAATGTCGAGTTGGTTTTTGTGAACACAGGACCAAAGGGGGAAGCGATGAACAATGTGACCTCAAAGGCCTCGCAATGGGTGTAATGGGTGTTGGGTACAGTCAGTACTGTGACTATGTGAAGATTCAGATATGGCGAGCCCGCATTGGGCATAGTTTCCTAAGTGCCAAGCTGGGGAGGTACGAGACACACCTTCCATTAATGTAATTTCCAGAGATAAATGCCTGCAGACCAACCTGTCAGCCACCATTAAAACAAGGCTCAAACCAATTTATTGCAAAGTCATGTCATTAGTTGGTAGGATTACGAACCTTATTGATTATGAGTTATGCTAGTTACACTCTACAATGTGTATAAGATGTTAAGGTTTGCACATTCCTAAGCTATATGTTAAACGATTTGCAATATGTTAAACTATTAGCTATATGTTAAAGGATTGGTATCTCGTTGGATTTTGTGTTATAACTATTGTTAATAGGTAACCATCGTGGGTTAAACAACGAGTATATCCTTAGATTAAAGACTTATGATATAATAGTATTCATACAACAGTTATATGTTAAACGATGAATTTATGGATAGTGTTTAGGGAATAGTATCCATGCATTAGTATCATGTGGTAAATAATGTTTGTATATATTTATATATAGGTGGATATGGATAGAGTTCATACTATGATATCCATAGGCTAGAAAACTATATATATTTATATTCACATGGATCGTATTAGAGTATGGACTCGATATGATAGATTATAGGATAATATATATATATATATATATATATATATATATACACACACACACACACTGACACGAATAATAAAGTGTTGAGGTATCCATACGAAAGTCTGTAGGATAAATAATGAATATCGTTATGGAAAATGTTAAAATTATGGATAGACCTTATGATAGTTTATGACAATAACTCTGTTATGCATACAATAAAGGAATAAAATTATGTCTAATGGATTATCTTTGTGTCACAATCAAATTATGAAAGGTTAAGGAACTTAATGTCCCCTAAACATAATTTTTTTTATTTGAGAAATTTGGGGTACATTACATATGGTATCAAAGTTGAAGGTTACAACACTTGGACCTCAGGGAAAGGCCAAATTATTTTAAGTTTTATTTTTCTGTTAAAGAAAAACTAACAAATATGTTTACTCTTACAAACAGAAAAAATTGTTGGTCTGTTGTGATAATGGCAGCACAAAATGAAGAGAATCTCGATTAGAATTGAAGAGAATCTCGATCAAGGACTTCCTAAAGAACCTGCACAGAACCATGAAGGAATTTTAGCCACCAATGTTCTGGAAACAATGAAGAACCTTATCGTGGAATTACAAGTGTTTAAAGAAGATAATGAAAAGTTAAAAAAGGCACAGGAAGACTGGCAAGAAATAAATGAAATGTTGTTGCGCAACATAGTAACAGAAAAGATCCCAAAGGACAATGACAATGAGGAAGAAGTCAACAAAAGATCCTAAAAAAACTCTGGTCATGAAACAGAAAATGAGAAAAGTTCTTCCGAAGACACACACATGGCAGGAAACAAAACAACCACAAGAAGAAAAAGAAAACAAGTAGATCACTTGGAAGGTGAATTCAAGAAGATAAAACCATCCACCTTTGACAGAGAATCAGGACAGGTGAAGAGGCTGAAGCATGGCTACTAGATATAAAGAAATATTTCCATATTTACAATTACTCTAGTAATATGAAACTCATAATGACCATTTATAACCTGAAGGGAAAAACAAGTATATGGTGGAAAGCCCTGAAATTGGCCAAGGGATTGAGAGAGAAACAAATGGAATGGTCATATTTTAAGAAATATTTCAAGAAGCAATATTTATCATAAATCTATTACGAAAGAAATACTAAGTAATTTTACGAGCTAAGACTCGAAAAAATGACCATGGACAATCTGATAAATAAATTTCTCGAATTATTGATATTTGTACCATACATCAAGGAAGACAAAGTAAAGATACAATGATTCTTAAGATGTCTACCACAATCATACAAAGAAAAAATTGAATTTGAAAATCCAAAGACTTTAAGCGAAATATTTAGAAAGACCTGGATGTGCTATGATTAGTACAAACAAAGGTATAAAATTCCCAAGGCATGGAAAGACAAGAAACATGACATAATGACTCAGCGAAATAAAGGCTTCCAACCAACCCCTTTCCGAAATATGGAAAAAGGGTTCCAAAAGAAAGATTATGATTCCAACAACCAGAGTGCTCAAGGGGGAGGTAGACCAATTAATCTGGGAGTTAATAAAGTTGGGGACAACCCCAGAGAACCATTAAAGTGTTGGGAGTGTGGAGAACCTCACTTGAGGAGAAATTGTCCATGCCTAATTTCTACAACAAGAACTACAATCCATAACCTTCAAGAAGCTTCTACAGTAGGATATATGGGCAGAAGAGTGCATAGAATTAATGCAGCGGTAGATGGCAGGAAAGATGATCATCAATCCACTATCGTGGAGGTTGAAGGTAAAATTCATGATAATTGCATTTCTATATTAATTGACCCAAGATCTAGTCTTAGTTATGTTACTCCTGGTTTAGTTGAAGTAAACAAACTTAAGAAAGTAAAGCATGCTAAGTCCTGGTTAGTACAGTTAGCAACATGGACTAAGAGAAAAGTAACAGATTTCATTTTTGAATGTGAACTCAACATAGATGGCCAAACTAGAAACTTAAATCTGAATGTTTAACCTTTGGTATCTTACGATATAATCATTGGAATGGATTGGTTAGAGAAACATAAAGTAATTTTGAACTGTTACAAAAAGTCACTTACTTACAGAGACAAAAACAACACAGTTAAGAAAGTACAAGGGATCATAAAACCAACTTCAGTTAGGCAAATATCAACCATCCAGTTTAAGAAATATATGAATAAGGGTTTCCAAGTTTATGTTGTTCAAGTAACTAATCTGTTAGAAAAGGAAAATAAACACAGTCTAGAAGACTTTGTAGTCCTACATGGGTTTAGAGATGTATTTGTGGACGAAATACCAGAACTGACTCCAAGAATAGAGATAGATTTCTCTATCGATCTACTACCTTAATTTTCCTCGATATATATGGAACCTTATAGAATGAGTTTACCTGAATTAACAGAGCTAAAAATTTATCTGTAAGAACTGTTAGATAAATAATATATCAGACCAAGTGTCTCACCTTGGGGAGCACCAGTTCTTTTCATTAAAAAGAAAGATGGGACTTTAAGGTTATGCATTTATTATCGACAATTAAACAAGATGGAAAGTAAAAATAAGTATCCTTTACCGAGAATTAATGATCTATTTGACCAAGTGGGAGGAGAAAATATCTTCTCTAAGTTAGATTTAATGTCTAGTTATCACCAAATCAGAATAAGGGATGAAGATATAAATAAAACAACATTTAGAACATGATACAGACACTATGAGTTTGTTGTAATTCCATTTGGTCTTACTAATGCACCAACAACCTTTATGTGTTTGATGAATAGTATATTCAGTGAATATTTGGATAAATTTGTATTGGTGTTTATCGATGATATTTTTTATTATTTGAAAATGGAAGAAGAACATGAAGAACATATGAAAATAGTATTGCAAACCTTAAAGAAACATAAGCTGTATGCAAAGTTTGACAAATGTGACTTCTACCAAAGAAGGATACAATACCTAGGACACGTGATATCTGAAGAGGGTATTGCAGTGGATCTAGAGAAGATAAAATCCATTATGCAATGACCTATTCCTAAGGATGTAGTAGACATCAGATCATTTATGGGAATTACCGGTTATTACGATAGATTTATCGAAGGATTTTCTAAAATTTCCTATCTAATTACATCTCTACAGAAAAAGGGAATAAGGTTTACTTGGTCACAAAAGTGTCAAGACAACTTTGATAATCTAAAAGGACTGTTAACTACATCACCTATTCTAAGGGTAGCAGATCCTGATAAAGACTTTACAGTTTGTGTGGATGAAAGCAAAGAAGTCTTGGGAGGTGTCCTAACACAAGATGAACATGTCATCTGTTATGAATCACGTAAACTAAAAGAACATGAACAAAACTATGTTACCCATGATTTGGAGTTAGCAGTTGTAATTCATGCGCTGAAAATGTGGCGAAATTATTTAATGGAGAGAAGTTTATTCTACTAACCGACAACAATGGTGTAAAGTTTTTATTCAGCCAACCAGATCTTAATGCAAGACAAGCGAGGTAGCTAGCCTTCTTAAGTAAATTTTATTTTGAAGTAAGACACATAAAAGGAAAACAAAAAAAAGTTGCATATGCCCTAAGTCGAAGGACTAACATAATTTTTGAGATAAATGTTAGAAAAGTAGAAGACAACATCAAACAAAGAGTAAAATCTGCAAGTTGTAATGACGAAAAATACATCAAAACAACAACAAAAATACAAGAAAATGAAAAAACATTGGACAAAAGAGATATGAGTTTGGATAAAAATGGACTGCTAAGGTTCAAAAATAGATTGTACATACCTAATTCTGTTGATTTAAGGTCAACAATTCAGGATGAATTGCATAAAAATCCATATTCTGGTCATCCAAGATACCATAAAATGATAACAATCTTAAGAAAATTGTTTTATTGGCCTAACATGAAAAGTGAAACAACTGAATACTTATCTAAATGCTTAGATTGTCAACAGGTAAAGGTTGAACATCAGCATCCAAACGACCTGCTACAACCTCTACTTATACCATAATGAAAGTGAGAGATTATATCATTGGACTTGATCATAGGTTTTCCTAAGACTCAAAAGCAAAATGACTCTATTATGGTAGTGATTGATAAACTTAGAAAATATGCACATTTTATACCTGTGAAATTTACTTATAAAGAAATTAATATTGCTGAAATATTTATGAAAGAAATATTTAGATTGCATGGAATTCCGAAGATGGTGATTTCAGATAGAGATGTCAAATTTGCGACAAAATTTTGGAAGGAATTGTTTGCAGGATTGGATACTAACCTGAATTTCAACACAATCTACCATCCACAAACGGATGGGAAAATCGAACGGATGAATTAGATTGTGGAAGACATGTCACAAATTGTTGGAGTTAATTGACACACACATAGGATTTATTTTTACTAAGGTTTTTCCTTGTTTATTAGTCATTATTAGTCATTATACAATCTCCTACATTTTAGGGGAGAATATTCCACCTGGAGAATATTCTCTTTCAGTTGACACTTCAGTTTGACTAGTTGAGTTGAGTTTAGATGATGCATTGGTTTTGTCACCATGCAACATTAGGATCATCACCATGATAATGCACACTTTCCGTGGGATCATCACCAGACTGGTACATTACCCTTGATTTCCTGAGTTAACTCCTCACTACTCTTTGTTCAGTCCATTAACTGAAGACTAGTTGACTTGTTAACTCAACTAGGTGGCAGTTCACTCCCGTAACTACTTGAGAGACTAGAATAGGTGGAAGTTTACTATTGTAACTAATGGTGTGTGTCCATATCACTCTATACCACCACTATGACTCATTATTTACTCATGTATCCTATATCTATTGTAAATTATTTACTCTTTGAGTGCGGAAAACGGTTAATGAGAATTCTTTCATTCTTTCCCTCCTTCTTCTTCTTTTTCCAATTCTCTCTGCAAATGTGTGTATTATTGTTTATCTAGATCTATTCTGTGGAGGTTCAACACATTTACATGGTATCATAACCGACGGACTATTAATAAAAATATACACCAAATTATTTTTTGCAGGTACTAAAGATTGAAGAACACATAAAGATGGAATCTATGTTTTACTCACCAACAATACTTCTCACACCTCATAACTATTTGGAATGGAAGAAAAAATTATGCTTCATCTTATATGCAGAGGCTTGTACCAAATAGCTATGGAAATGGAAGTGGATCTTGATTTCGCCGATGAGAAAAATGACCTTCCTAATAGACAAGATATGGCCATAGGATTTATTTGCTTGTCTATTTCTCCAAAACTTCTCCACCAAGTATGTGATGTCACACAAGAATTCACTCCGAATGAATTATGTACAATATTTGAGGTTCTATTTGGGAATAAAGAATATTGTGAAGATTGCATGCAGGGGATTGGAAAGATAGAGCCAAAAGAGAAGCCATTAGAAGATCAAACCTCTTATTATGAAGAGTCTTCTACAAAAGTATTTGCAAAAATGTGTATTTAATTAATTGAATATGATGTATACTCCATTTCATGTTTTTTTTCTGAAATTCATGTGGAAGATATATGGCATGCATCTCAGGAGTCACATGCAGACACTTTTGCATGCACCATGCATGCATCTCAGGAGACAAAAAGAGAGCCGTGAAAATCAGACTCCATTATGATATTTTATGAGAAACATTTTCAGATACAAATTGGATATTTGAATTCCTCTACATAAAATTTCCAATTTCAAAAAAAAAATCGTCCAAAACGGAATCCGGGAATTGAAGTTATGATCATTTTAAAATCAACAAAATTTCAACATTTTTCCAGAAACAGCCGCACGATTTTCAAAGTTTCATCCAAACTTTATTTGGATATTATTCATTACAAGAAGATAAAGTGGATATGTGTGGACATATCAATGGTTCATATACTTCATCATATCCGTGCAGACATCTACATCTTCAACAAAATCTTCAATGAGCACAAACTTGCATAGTTGTGAGGTCGTCTTCGAGTGAAGGACAGGGTTTCTTAGCAACTGTTTTTTGTTCTTTTTCAAGTTTTCTTTTTACATACATTGAAACTTAAGGGGGGGGGGGGGGTTTCCCATGATGTTTTACCTATTTCCTCATTTATTTCAGTGTATATTTTGTATTTGGGTACCTAACATGGCCTTGTTGTCGGGACCCATTCTTTATTTTCACCATACTGATGTTCAAGGGGTGTTGGACTTACTTCACAGACACCTAGGATTTATTTTTCCTAAGGTTTTTCCTTCTTTATTAGTCATTATTAGTCATTATACAGTCTCCTACATTTTAGGGGAGAATATTACACCTAGAGAATATTCTCTTTCAGTTGACACTTTAGTTTGACTAGTTGAGTTGAGTTTAGATGATGCATTGGTTTTGTCACCATGCAACATTGGGATCATCAACATGATAATGTGCACTTTCCTTGGGATCATCACTAGACTAGTTCATTACCCTTGATTTCCTAAGTTAACTCCTCACTACTCTCTATTCAGTCAGTTAACTGAAGACTAGTTGACTTGTTAACTCAATTAGCTGACAGTTCACTCCCATAACTGCCTTAGAGACTAGACTAGGTGGAAGTTTACTACTGTGACTACTGGTGTGTGTCCAAATCACTCTAGACCACCACTATAGATCATTAGTTACTCATGTATTCTATATCTATTGTAAATTATTCACTCTTTGAGTGTGAAAAATGGTTAATGAGAATTCTTTCATTCTTTCTCTCCTTCTTCTTTCTCTAATTCTCTCTGCAAATGTGTGTATTATTGTTTAGCTAGATCTATTCTGTGCAAGTTCAATACATTTACATGAATGTACGTGATAATAAAACCAACTAAGTGGGAGGAGTACCTACACTTAGTTGAATTTGATTACAATAATGGCTATCGAACATCAACTAAGATGAGTGCCTTAGAAGAATTATGTAGAATGAAATGAACAACTTTGATTAGCTAGGATAATCGAGTTGACAGACTTATGATGGGACCAAAAATGCTCCAGGAAATAGAGAAAATGGTAAAAATGGTACATCAAAATTTGGTAAAAATGACACTTTAGTCATGAGGAGGCCACTTGCGAATTGGAGGAAGATTTGAAAAAATCTTATACAACCCTTTTCCGAGAGAGGAATGAACATTGAGGACAGTGTTTTACTTAAGGGAGAGAGGATGTAATATCCCAAAAAATATTGGAATATTAAATTCTAAGTGTACTTAGGTATACATTTCCATTTTTGGAAAATTCATATTTGGAAAGTATTTGCCATTTATGGAAAATCTGAATTTGGAATTTGATTATTGTAATTAATTATTTATGATTGGTTGACAAAGATTTGACTTTCCCAACTAACTTATTTGATAGTGACACATTTGAAAGAATTTTTTTTTAATAAATTAAATGTTGGAAGACAAATGGAATATCTAGGTTAAAAATARATGACCATGACTCCATGAGTGGGGAACAAATTTGAGTTTCCTCAAGGCTGATTTTTGCAAGTGAAAAATGTGGGATTTGACCGCTAGCAGCCCCTAAAAATCAAGGATTTGTAAATATGCAAATTTCCCAATGAGGGAAGGAAATACCTAGGCATAAGATGCATATAAATACAACATATGGAGGAGGCAAGACACTTCTTAGTATGTTGGAGAAATGAAACTACTTGTTGTTATGAACAATGTTAGTGTGAAGCAAGGGAATTTATGATATGTGGAAGGTGACTGTAGCTAAGGAGGATCATTTAAGTTTTCCCTTATGGACTCATGGTCAGCCTAGGGGGTGAACAAGGCAAGTAAACTTGGTTGTTCTATTCTACGGTTGGGTGGAGCATGGTTGTTCCATTTGTGTCCCAACATCAGATTTTCAGATATGTACCTTTACTTGCATTCCTTGTCAATATTCTACTTGATTATTAATTATTAGGAATGTGATGGTTTATGTGATGATAGTATATACATATATATGTGCTCACATGGAAGAAATAACAGAACTACTATATGTTCTATTAAGCATGAAATAGAGTTATATATACCTATATGTGTA